>UCQR01073220.1:0-12029 GCA_900474235.1 Cecidostiba semifascia
CTTCAAAAGTAAGCAAATAAGCATGCAGAAACTCAAAAGTGTGCTAAAAACTACATATACATCTTTTGAGAAAGCCATTTTTTCCGCTTGAAGAATTAAATCATGAAGCAGGTCGAGCTAAATAATTATAATTTCGATCCTCCTTTATTCAACAGATATCGTATGACAGCCAAATGATTAATAAAATAAACGTATCTGCACTTAATCGGTAAAGCACTATTCCTACCTGAGAAGGAAATTTTCGATGCATTTCATTTTACATTTAAATTACTGTGCACATCTCAATTTAAATAACACGTAATTCTTCAAGTATGATTGAAAATATATCAGTACGTCACGAAGTACAAGAAAGTATGGAAACATTGAAGTGCACAATTTTTAGTAAAATGAACGGGAAAATAAAAAAATGGAGGTTCATAAAAAATGCAAGAAGTATGAAATATATTTACACGCCATGAGGGTATTAATAATAAAAGCACGGAAATACAAGTTCATATCGTCAAAATTAAAATACATACTGTTTTCATTATTGATTTCAAGATAAACTTGAACACGAATTGAAAACTTTTAACTTGTCAAAAGTAGTATAAAATATTGCTTGCAGACTTAAAAGTTAAATTCGAAATTACCTCTACACATAAAAAATCGAGTTTACTTCAAATTAATTGATTTGCGATTTTCATATGCTTTTGATTTTGAATAGAAAAACTCGCTACTAACTTAAATTTCCGTGCTTCAGTCTGTAATCCTTTTCACGGTTGAAACACTGCGTGTTCAATATCACAGCAATTAAAGCAGATAACATCAACAATAATAACAAAATCTACGATTCTAATCAACTGTTGATACACTCACATTGGTAACGGTTGTTGCTGCGTATTATTGAAAGTCTGCATTTCATCACAGCTCTCGCCGCCACTACTCGACGCTGTAACGTCCGAGTCGTAGTGGTTCTGTATGATCTTGAGATTGGTGGCCAGCGGTCCCGCGACATTTTCAACTGGCACTTTTTCAAGCTTAATTTGCGGCACTCCGAACGCCGGCACACGATTGGCCGTCGTGTTGACGTAATTGTCCTTGGAACCGGCGCCAAAGTACTGGCCAGAATTTCGCGGCCTGACGGCAATGCTGGTACTTTTAGCGTTACAATGTTTTTCAACCTTATGGAAGAACGATTTTACATTGCCCGCGAGTTCCGGAAAATTTCGCGTGTTACCGGCCTTAGGGCCGAGACTGGCGAGATCTTCAAAGAAGGCCTTCTTGGCGTTTTGTTGGGCGAGCTCGAGCACATGACCTGTCTCCTCGGCCGCGTGTTCACCCACTATCCTTGCCTGGAACTTACGCACCCTGCGTTTTAGGAAGAGAGTACGCCGCTCGAGTTCGTGTTGTCGCCTTTCAACTTGCTCTCGACTCTGCTCGAGTTTTGCGATTTGTTGCTGCTCCAGCTGCAGCTGTTGCTCCTGTATTAACGACGATGCCTGTTGTTCTTGGTGATCTGTCGTGACAACACCGCCATCTGATAAGTTGTCGTTGACAAGTCCCATCATGTCCACGTCATTCAGGAGGTTAAGAGGAAAGCCCTCGCCATCCGGAAACATTTCCGATACGCCTTCGGATGCCGACTGGGCTGAGACATCGACATCGCTGCAAGCACCGTCACCGTCTATTACATTTCCCACTTCTGCTGCATTTTCCATAGACTTTATCACCTAAAATAAGTAATATTGATTAACATTTATGAATATTTTGTGCAATTTAGCGAAGAAGCCAAACCAGAAAATTCTACTTAAAAAGAATATAATTGCATACACGTAATATTTAAGTTATCTAATTTATGTCTATTTTGTAATAATAAAATTTTTAAAAAAGTTTTGAAATTTTTATGAAACTTATTAAATTTAAGAATATCTTAGCCTATTACAGAACGGGTTACAGAACCATTCACTGAATGAGTTGAATGCAACAAGAAAGTAAACGATGACCGACAGTTTCCTTTAAGCGCACACAGACAACAATCACCTGTAGTATCTCGTCAACATTCTGACCGATGTCGGCAGTCTGCACGTTCGTGTCGGTGGCAAAGCCCATGAGTTGCGCGAGACTCCTCTCCTCGTCAGTCTGCTGTTTATCCTCAGAGCCATCAGTTATGTCGTTATTTTCATCGGCAGCCTGTGCCGCTTTGGCAACCTCGCTCACGATTTCAGCGATTTCGCAAGATTCTTCAGCTTCCCCAGGACCCATGATTTGTTTGAAGAAACACATACTATTCGCTGGATCGCCCATAGATGGGTCGTTCATTATAGCGGCGCCCAACACCTGGGACTCGCGCACCCCCGCCGGCGCCGACTCCTTTCTCGGCGCCCCGGCAATCAGGTCAGACAAACCGACGAGACCGCTACCGAACTTGAGGTTGATGACATCGTTGATCAGATCCTTTGAGATTCCGTGTAAACACTGCTCGTCAATTTTCGATGGCTGGACGTTGGCGGAGACGACAAACTGGGCCAGGACCTCGCGGTTTCGACAAACCTAGACATCAGACGTGCTTAATCAATACTCGCCTCTTTTCAATAACAAAATACAAACTACTCTTCTCTTCTCACTATAAACGTTCGACTTCGCTGACTTAATTTCACCTACTCGATCTTTTCGATACCAAAGGCTGGCATCGCTCGAGGCAAGCTTATGATCTGATCGAGCGACGCCCGCTAATCGTTTAATAAGAAACCAAGATCTCTTACTTTTATCGACTCAGCAGTAGTAGAGGTAGTAGTAGTAGTAGTAGTAGTAGGAGGAAGAGGAGGCAGTGTAGCGGAGAGACAAACCTGCTTGGCCTGCTCGGCGGTTAGGAAGCCGCCCGCCGGCTTGAGCAAATTCTCAGCTTTCTGAGGTCCGGCTTCCGTCAGAGCAGGGGCCATCACTGCCACTGACGTCGGCAGCGCTGACGCCTCGACATTCAGCCAGGAGGGCCGCCCAGCCACGCTGCTACTGCCGCTGCTACTGCTGCCGCTGTTTTGACGACGCGGCCGCCGAAGCCGCCGCCGACCCCTTCGCGCCGTCCACCTTGGACTCACTCCCATTCATCCATCGTCAACTCGGCAAGCCTCCACCATAGCTCTCTCCTTGAGAGCCTCAAAGGCTGCCGTACTGGAGAGTGAGCGAGGAGGAAGGACACGTACACCGACGGGGCTGCTGCGACACGTGTTATCGTTGTCTCGCGCCTGTTTTGTGTGCACTGCTGCTTCGACTTCTTCTACCTGATCTATTGTATATCTATTGTATATCTGCAAAAGAGAAAAGTTGTGGTCAGTCTGGATTATTGAAACAAGCATATTGTGCGTGGCACGATTTATATTAATCAGCCGATAAACCTCGACGAGATATATATTGAATAGTATACAGATTGCGAGTGATAAACCGTAATGCGATTTGTAAATGTTTTTATCAGGATTGAAACCTTTTCTACCGTTCAAAACAGCAGCAAGTATAACACGTGCATTGCATATATACATTCGTGAACTCCGAAACGACGATTCGGAGCGACAATTCAATAGAGAACATCGTTATCTTTTCTAGAACGCGAGATAAGCCAGAATTGAATTCAAAACACCAAGTATTAAACACACGTTGTCGTTATTTTAATAAAATTGTGCAATGTCGTGTACAACAAATCGCACGTTAAAAAAACGCACACAGAAACACACAGGCGTGTCGACTGCATCGAAATTACATAATCGTGCCATTCAAAAGCCGCGCAAAAGCTCTTTGCTCCGAAACTGACCTCTTGATAAATCACAGTGTCCGGATCTCTCGGATCGTCAACGTCAACTTCAAGTTCGCATTGGCCCCTCCATCATCCTGATGCACTACTCTGTGAACACACATGCATAAACACTCGTTAGTATAAGCATACGCGCACCCATGACGTAAAACAAAGAAAGCCGGACTTTCAGCAGACCGACAGAAAAAAAATAAAAGAAAGGGCATCGAGCGTAGGAGGGGGAGAGCGTGAAAAAAGTGCCGACACACAGACATATTTTATGTTACGCACACACGTGAGAACTAAACGGGGAGCCGGCCGGGAAGTTTCGGACGACGCGAGCAACGTGCAGGATTAAAATAAGCGCGCGAGTCACGTGGCTTGTTTCTCTCTTTCTCTCTCGGGGAGGCAAAACAGTAATTTGCTAGAGATAGATATACCTATTGGGAAGATTTGCACAAAACACATGAAAACATATTCGTACAATTGACACCGATAAGCAGTCTAGAGAAAAAAAGTCGCAGAAGTTGCGTCAGAGAAGGGATGAAGCGCACGTGTAGGTAACGCTCACCCGAATTGTGCAAAAAGTAGCTAACCCTTTCACTTTCGCCCAAACGAGCGTCGTCGTCGTCTCTGTCGCACGCGTTGTGTTGCATAATGACGCGCAAGTATATAACCAATTACACACTCCAGAGCAGAAGCTTCTTCGCGGGGTCCTATAATCTCTGGCTTGCACGCGCGCTTGTGGGGCCGAATCGATGCGCGCACTGTACTATAGCGCCGTCCCTGATGTCTCTCGCCGGGCGTATTATTATCGTCGCCGGCCGAATTATCGTCGGCGGCGGCACACACAAGAAGAAAAGCTGGCTCGCGTGTTCTTGCACTGCGGCAGCACACTACACACACAGGCAGACGAGTATATAGGTATAATACACGTATAAATGGCAGAAAGAGAGAATGAGAGAGTGAGAGAGAGAGAGAGAGAGAGAGAGAGAGAGGGAGGGAAAGAGCAAGAAGCGCGGCTCTATAGCTGCGTCGTCGCGCGAGGGGCACAATGGCGCGTACCGAGAGAAGTCTAGGTGTATAATGTACGTGCGATTGCTACGTGCACGCGGAAAGGACGCAGTGATGACGCGCACCTGCCGCTCCGAAATTCACGCAAGCTGTTCACGACGTCTCTCTCTTTCGAAAGAACATTTCTGTTCTTTCGCACAGAGAGAGAGAGAGAGAGGGAGGGAGAGAGCGAGCAAGCACAATATATACTACTACTACACAGTGTTTCCCGGAGGCGGCGGCGGCAACGGGTGTAGAAGGGGAGGGGGGCGGTTGGTCGCTCTGCTATACGCTATACCTATTACACACATATACACACACACACACACACACTGGACAACGGTGGCGGTGGTGGCGGCACATAGAGAGCTGCGGGAATAGTTATCATGTAACAACGCACTCACTGGCACTAGGAGCACACTGATGCCGCCGAGGATGACGACGAACGAGGCTTTAGCATGCGCGCGCGCGCGTGTCACACCCAAGCGACGCAACACACACGCAAAACCTTCCTCTCCGATCCGACGCTCGCTGCTGCTGCTGCTGCTCACGTCCGGCGGCAGCGGCGGCTTTGTACAGCGCGGTGTACAATGGACGTTGTATAGCTGTTCGGTTCCGTAATGAACTGGCCGGCGGGCCCCGAGCGGAAAAGCGCGAACCCGACGAATTTTCTCTCGCTGCTCCGCTTCGATTCCGTTCGCGACTGTACTTGGCCTCTCTCTCGCTCGCTCTATCTCTCTTTTTTCTCTCTCTCACGCGGTAGCGGCGAGAGAGATAGATATATGTATAGGTGTATGCGAGAGAGATGCGTTATACACGGCCGTCGACGACGACGGCAACGTCGACACTGCTGACGCACGCCTCCCAAGTCCGCCGCCAAGGAGCGCCACTGCCGCGCGCGAGTCGCTCACTCTGATGTCGTGATGTCTGTCTGCAGACAGACAAGGACGGAGTTATGTGTTGTGCTGTGCGAGCAGTGCGAGACTTACTGGTTGCTGGTGCTGCGATAGCAGCAGCACGCAGCTACTTATAATGACGCCAAAAATTGCGGCGCTCTCGAGAGGGCTAAGCCTATTAGTAGTATGCAAAATACGCCGCCCGGGAAAGAGAGAAAGAGCGATGCCGCGGCACACCTATTTTTTGTGCTTCTCTTATCCATTCCTCCTTCTTTCTACTCTTAAACGTGTCCGTACTTGCTGAGTTTCCCATCCGCGCTGCCCGCATTTTGCTCTATTTATGCGTTCTCCACATATATCTATATATATATATACGTATACATCCGTCTCTTTCCTTTCTGCTGCGGACGTATATCTCTCTCTCTCTCTCTCTCTCTCTCTCTCTCTCTCTCCTGCAGGCTGCAGAGAGAAAGAACGAGTGAAAAGGGAGGGGGAAGAGCCAGGCAATGTGCGCGCGCGTGACGCCGCCAAATCGCCTCATTTTTTTCGCGCACTATATAGGCCCTACCAGCACGCTATACTCTACCGTATATATCTATATCATTTATTTATACATGCACAAATCTTATAATTTCTGTTTTTTCATATATCTATACGTGTGTGTAAATGTAGACGTATGTATATATCTAAGGTATATGCCTCCATACGTACGTATAGATTTCATCGTGGCTGATGTTGACTGCGGATAAACTAGAGTAGGTACAAGCCGACCGGAAATCGCGCGCAGACGCTCACACTACTCGCGAAAACCAATCGCTAAGCGCGACGCTCCCGATTCAATGTGCCAGTTGTTATATATATGTATATTTATAAAATTAAAAGTAGGTAGGGTAGGGGCTGCGCATCCCGCAACGCCCCCGGGAGGTGGCGCCATTTTACTTTTGGACGGTGGCGCGAAATTTTAAATTTTGCCGCGTTACACTCATTTTTCACGTTGTACAGTATATATATACTATACGGGTCCCTACATGCATATTGTCATTTAATGATGAATTGCTTGTACGAGAGAGATCGAGCAAAGGTTGATGTCACGGATTCAATGACATTTGTCAGAGCAAAGTATATCTAGAGAGGCCTCTTTTTTGCTAATCTGGAGCTTGAACTTTACTTATGTAATGGGCTGTTACATGTTTGTTGCGTCAATTTGCACAAGACACATATTGTTGGAGGATGGTTTTAGTGGGTTCTGATGGCATAATACCTATTTTAAATAACTTTAATATTGCGTGCGTATATTGAAAGTTCTGTTTGAAAAACAAATCTGCAAGTCAGACATACATACATATACATATACTTTGGAATTACTTGAATAAATCAAATTATGGCGCGTTTTATTATTTATTCGAAGATATATTAACGTTGTACAAAAAAATATTGTATATTCCATTTTAAGTCAGCGCTATACACGCTTTTTTAATGCACTTTTTCTATTTTCTTACAAAAAGCATATTTTACAATTTTCCAATCGCATTATAGGCCCATAAATGTTAAATAACGTATGCGATAAAATCTATCTAGTAATAATGAAACATGTCCATTGGTGAGAAGTAAATTAAAGATTTGAACCTGTTAAACCGCAGGCCTTTTTTGTATATATAAATGAATCTGCTTGCATCAATTCAAGGCGTATTCACATCATAGCCACATTCTTATCTAATACAAGCTATAGCTACAGTTCAACGAACTAACCTTACCTTAAGAAACAACTCCGACGACGTTGTCAGTCGACAGTCCCCCACGCATCTGTCAACACGGTCGATAAATCGTTCGACAATTTTCGTTAATTCGCGTAATTCGGAATGTCGTTGACAATATGTAACAATGTAGCAGGACTCGAATAACAATAAAGAACACTGGACAACACGTGAATCCTGATTCAGTAGGATGGAGATCGCCAAATCGTTGTTTAACGTGCGCGATCATGAAGGTTACGTTGGGAAGGAAGATCACGATGTAAATATTAGAATTTTTTGAGAAATTTCGTCTTTTTTTTGCGTTTTTATTTTCGCAGTAATA
This sequence comes from Cecidostiba semifascia, assembly GCA_900474235.1. Classification (NCBI taxonomy): domain Eukaryota; kingdom Metazoa; phylum Arthropoda; class Insecta; order Hymenoptera; family Pteromalidae; genus Cecidostiba; species Cecidostiba semifascia. The sequence goes on from UCQR01073220.1 coordinate 7,786, forward strand.
TTCTGTTTCAAATTGATTTATGGAGTGAGATGAAGTATCATCGAGTTTACTATACTCAATTTACTATACTCTAGATTGCTCCACATAAATTTGATCTAATTTAATATCTAAACAACATTATTAAATTACAAGTCAATTTCTTTATTGAAAACCTTTTCTGCATGTGTTTTTATAACTAGATCTAACTGCATTAATAAATTTATAACTGCACAAACTAAAAGCTCTATTTTTTAATAATTAGAAAAAGCTGGAAACAGCTGTATCGGATGATGAATATGACATTGATGGCAATGGATTGGGGACTGAAGTATTGTCACCAGCACCAGGTGGACCATTTTCTGCATTGACTCCTTCTATGTGGCCTCAAGATATTTTGGCAAAACTCCATCAACCAAATGATGATCCAACTTCTCAACCAGAATACAGGTTTGACGAGTTTGGATTCAAGGTAGATGAAGAAGATGGGTTGGAACAAAGTGCTAAAAAGCTACTCAATGTACCTTTTGTTGAAGACCCTCAACACAGGTAAGTTTATTTGTATTAGAATAGCTTGTCGCAGACATATTGAAATTTCATAATTTCAAATTATGATTTTTTTTGTAGGTTGCAGTGGGTTGCTTTGTTGGAGTTTAGTCACAACAAAGAAGTATCTGAACTCTCATGGCAACATGTGGACAACCATTTGCCTCGCACTGACAAAATGAGAGAAATGGTATGCAAGGGTATACCACATTCTCTTAGACCACAAATATGGATGAGAATGTCCGGAGCACTCCAAAAGAAGATAGCATCTGAAACGACGTACAAAGATATTGTTAAAGCTTCAAGTAGTGACGCCTTAATGACAAGCAAGCAAATTGAAAAAGACTTGTTAAGAACAATGCCAGCTAATGCTTGCTTTAGCAATTTACATAGTACTGGAATTCCTAGACTAAGACGAGTTATGCGAGGTCTTGCTTGGTTGTATCCAGATATTGGGTACGACTTTTGAACTAAATTTCAACATTTTCTAAATGCATTCAAGTTTCACTATTACATATATTAACTATTGTATTTTTGCAGATATTGTCAAGGAACTGGAACTATAGCTGCTTCACTATTATTATTATTAGAAGAAGAAGATGCCTTTTGGATGATGGCAACAATAGTTGAAGATTTACTCCCAGCTTCTTATTATTCTTCTACACTTATAGGTATTATTACAAGAATTTTTTTATGGAAAGAAGTTTTGGTTCAATACTAACATTATATGTGTATGATTGATATGTTTACTTGTTAGGAATTCAAGCAGACCAACGTGTTTTACGAACCCTTGTTACAAACTTCCTTCCGGATATTGACCAAGTACTTGGTCAACATGACATTGAGCTTAGCCTTATATCTCTTAATTGGTTTTTAACATTGTTCGCATCCGTTGTTCATATGAAAATTTTATTGAGGCTTTGGGATTTATTTCTTTGTGATGGATCTATTGTGTTATTTCAAGTAACTTTAGGAATGTTAAAAATAAAAGGTAAAATGATTGCAACTGCAACGCTTAATACAAATAAAACTGAATTATTAATTTATCATCAATTACAGAGGCAGAATTAAAGGCTTTAGAGAATTCCGCACAGATATTCAATGCCTTATCAGATATTCCTGGGGATATAATTGACGTGGACCAGTTGTTACAAGTCTCATTAGAAGTTAGTGGATCATTGACTGATGTTCTTGTTGAAACACATCGAAGAAGACATTTAGCTTACTTGATGGCTGATCAAGGTGGCCTTGTTGGGAATCCAGATGCTGTTCCTAATTTACCAAAACAGCATCTCAATAGGTATTATATAAATAAAAAATTGTTACTTGAATTTTAAAAACGAGTCAAGATAATTAATTAATAATAATTAACTGTATTTTTAATTAATAGGAGACAGGTAAAACGAAGTAAATCAATGCTTCAATCATTTTTATTTGGCGATGACGAATCTGGAGATGATGTTAAATGTAAAAACATTAGGCAGACAGGTAATTTCATCAGAAACATTATGAATGCTAAATATTTTGTTAATATTTTGCTCAATTATGACATTTGTTTTGCAGAAATATTAGTTGATCTCAGAGAGGCTGTGCTGCAAGTTGCCAGGCATTTTATAAATTTGGATCCCAAACTTAGCAATACCTCATTGACTGCAGATTATAGCATGGAAAGTCATGCTAAGGACCACGATAATTATATTAACGTTTCACGAACTCGCAAACGACGTGCCAAAGCCTTGTTGGGTAAGAATATTTTATTCACGAAAACGATTGACAGACCAACTAGCGGTAAATCAAATTATTAATCCATTAAATTTATTCTTAGATTTTGAAAGACATGATGATGATGAACTCGGTTTTCGAAAAAACGACATTATCACGATCATAAGTCAAAAAGATGAGCATTGTTGGGTCGGTGAACTCAATGGACTTCGAGGTAATTAATAAAAATTAAAGATAGTCAACTAATGGATATGAATACTAATGCCTGTACAAATTTTATAAGGATGGTTCCCAGCAAAGTTTGTAGAACTTTTAGATGAGCGAAGTAAGCAGTATACTTGTGCTGGCGACGACGCAGTTAGTGAAGCTGTCACAGATTTAGTCCGTGGAGGACTATGTCCAGCTATCAAATCGGTACTCGAGCACGGAATGAAAAGACCTTCGTTTTTGGGAGGCCCCTGTCACCCTTGGCTCTTTATCGAAGAAGCTTCGAATCGTGAAGTTGAAAAAGACTTTAATTCCGTTTATAGTAGACTAGTTCTTTGCAAAACATATCGATTAGATGAAGACGGCAAAGTGCTTACTCCAGAAGAGGTACGTATTATGCGAAAACTGTTATTAAAAGAATACATCTTCAGATGCAGCTCTAAAAAATCAAATCATATTCTACGTTATTCCAGCTTTTATACCGTTGTGTTCAATCTGTAAATTTAACGCACGACAACGCTCACGCTCAAATGGATGTAAAACTGCGTTCTTTAATTTGCCTTGGACTGAATGAACAAGTTTTACATTTGTGGTTGGAAGTTTTGTGTTCATGTGTGGAAGTTGTCCAAAAATGGTAAAAAAAAAACTATTCACTTAATCATTTGGTAAGAACAAGTAAATTCTAAATTGTTTTTTTTTCTCAGGTACTATCCTTGGAGCTTCGTAAACAGCCCAGGTTGGGTGCAGATCAAATGCGAACTTCGCACATTAGGCCAATTTGCATTTAATTTAAATCCAGACTGGGAACTTCCTCCTAAAAAAGAACAATCGCAACCATTGAAGGATGGAGTGCGCGACATGCTTGTAAAGCATCATCTTTTTAGTTGGGATCTGTAAGAGTAGTTTAAAATTTTTATTTATTTATCATATTATGATATAATTGCTTTATTTATGATTTTTTAATTTTTATTTCATGTGCAATCACTTTTTATTTAAATCAAAAAGTACTAGCATTTTGTAAAAGTGATTTTAATCAAATTTTAATATCATTAGGCAAAAGTTTTCATTATTTAAAGTAAGTTGGATTGATTACAGAATCAATTTTCGAGATTAAATTCTTAATTAATATTTTGTATCTGTAATAATTATTTTAATTTTCTTATAATAATTTTGGAACTATAGTCTGAAAATTCTGGGTATAACAAATTTTGATGTTAATTTTTTATAATATTAGTGTTACATAAGTAAATGAAATCATAAAGTTTATATTCTATTTGTATAGACAATAGAATCCTCTAGAAGTTATGAAAGTACCTGTTATATAAGACAATAGTTTTCACCACACTGTAAATGTTAAGTGCAATATCTTTTAAACAATTTACAGACTTCTCGTTTTACCAAATATAAAGATTTACTAATAACTGCTTTTACATTCAAATACTAAAACTCTTTGTTCCGAGCCCTATGTCCGTCCTATGGCACATTTCAAAGAGAAAGAATCTTAACATTAAGTTTATGTACAATAAACTGAGTAACTATCATTGAACATTACTGTAAAAAGTCTGCGAGTAAAGTAGTTAGTCTGCATTGTTGCATTTATTGAAAAGAAAATATGCATAAAAGATAAAAGTATAAAGTGATTTGTGTATGTGTGAGAGAATATGTTTGATAAAGCGTGTTAAAGTACAATACTTATGTTTCACTATGTAAACAAATTTTACATAATTTTCGATATGCTATATAAAAACTGAATTATTTAACAAATGATTTATTTAAAAATATTGTAAATATTA
>UCQR01073222.1:2343-16667 GCA_900474235.1 Cecidostiba semifascia
CCCTAGGAGAGAGTTTTATTTTTCCGTTTTATCGTTTTATCGTCTTCGGCATCTATACGGCTGTGATTGGATTGGCCGAGGAAAAGTCTAGAGATAACATTGAATTTTTAATATACCGAGATCGATCGTGCCGATGCCGCGCGGATGTCGATTAGCATATACGCGGAGCCGGCGAGTTGTTGATAATTGAATTCAAGCTCTCTTTGATGGGTTTTTTAATTTAATTTCGGCTTACTTTTTGTACGCGGCCGCGTCGTTTTCACGACCTTTGGTATACATATAGCTGGCGAGTAGTAAAAAGTTTAATCAAGTGTTACATTGAACGTTTGAGTGCCTTTTTTTATGACAAATTTAGCTGTGATAAATCATCGACGACTTTTAAGATCGAAAATTCGGCTGAGATTTTATACTAGTTTGATAGCAGGATAAAAGTAATGTATTGTACTTCTCATTTCGAAATATCAAAGAAAATATTACAATAATTCGACAACTCCGTATACCTCTCGTACAGCTTATATGAATTTCGTGTCTTCGATCACTCTTCAATATCCCTTTTTTTTCTTCGGTTAACCGCAACTTCTCCACCATACAACGCTTTCATTACGCCAAAATTGTGTCGGTGATGCGAGTACTCGATTCCCTCTAATTTTCAATCACGAAAACTTGCCCTTCGTGTATAGGCATTTCTTGCAGTGATCGACGAAAAAACAAAATATCGAATCGCCGTCATCCTTGAATTAAAAAAAAACCACTACGCCAAATATTTCCAACCGCGCGCACATATAAGCCTTCTTTTTTTTACATCACGGCTACTGCAACAGATTCCTCGCGGCGATTTTATCATGAGCAAACGGTTGCATAAATTTAACGAAATTATTAATGCCTACAAGTTTTCAACAAAGCCCGGCTAACGATGCAGCTCTTTCAAGCCTCGTATAAGCCGCCTCCTCTCGAAGCTCATTCAATATACGCCGGCTAAAACCGCGGCGTATATACTTCAGCGCGACTTTTTTTTTCCTCCACCTCTCCTCTATATACGTGCACATATAAATCCATTTGCCGCCTCATAAAACCTTCGATCGGGATGATAAATTTCCTTAATGCGACGCAACAGGATTCGGGCTACTGCCGAAAAAGAGTATATAATATACAAAAGCTGTTCTGGGGGAGAGAAAAAAGGCGCAACAGGCGTAAGACCGCAGTTTTCTTTTTTTTTTTAATAAATCCGCTGCGGTGAAATAAGCGCCGGGACTGAGCTCGCATTTTCGGCTTACAGCGTTTTTCCACTTTGTTAGGCGGGAGTCTGTGTATAAGTATATATTTGTTCGTACGTCGTCCACAGCGACGAGATGAACGCTGAAGATTTTGTGAGATCCTTGCGAAAGATAGAGACTTTGTTGCGCGTGTATTTGTCATTCTCGGTGCGAGCGCAGGATGCGCTTATCCCGGATCTGCGCTGACAAAATCGTGCATTTGCTTATATATACTTAGACAAGGGAAATTCGGAGCTGCGTGAAAATATAATGGAATTTTGAGTTGCATAGATTAGGCGTTGAGATGCAAATCGTTATATTTTAAGTTATTGTACTTTTTGTTTTCTATCTTTGAATGCAGCTCATTATCCTACATCCAATGTGTGAAGGATATGTTTTTCGTTTTACGACTCGACGCTTATGCGAATGCATCGAGAACGGCATTAAAAAAAGCTTCTAACTGTATGCAGCGCGTTATTACAATATTCTCAAAACTACTCTGAATTTCTTCTAAGCCAACAAGCGCATTTGCATAGGTGAGTTCACGTTACATTTCTAAATACACACACACACACAATAGAGTCCAGAGTCAGCTCGATACGCGTCGAAAAAGCGCAAGCATCCAGAAAACCAAACTCCGCAGCTGATCCCCGGTATATTTTCCGTTTCGTCAGTTCACCGCAATAACCCCCGTGACGTATAATACGTACACACACACACACAACCTCACACACAAGGCCAGAGGTGCGAAGGTCCAAGCGGCTGTTTTCATAGGCTCTCTCGGCTCTATAATCCGCTATACTGCCGGTCGATTCGTCTAGTCGTCGTTCTATGCAACGTGTTTTTTCGCTCGGCTGGATCCATACATCTTCTCGCTGCGACGCCACTGTTTCTCATTGTTTATCGGAGCCGGTAATCCCTCGAATGGAGGATTACGCGCGAGTCTCGATTAGGCCGGAGAGATTACGCGCAATTCTGATGGGGGAGAGAGTATAGGCTGTGGGGGTATGCAGAGGGGGAGGATGTATCGATTTTCGAGATTTTGCGAAAATCGTGCATTCGGATTGTGTATAGCGGGATTTTCAATATACAGTGTCGTATGCAAGGATTTTCCTCGAATTTTTCCGCTGCGATCGCAGCGTGTGATATGAGTTTTGAATTGCTGCGCATTTGAGTTTTCATTTTGCCTGGAAATAAGAAATATATCGCATATATTCGTGAGAGATTTAATGAGAGATCGCAATCATCAGTTATTTATTGTCTCAGCTCTTGGGCGTAAGTAAATCTTTGAACACAGGCTTAAACGAGATTCCATAAGCCGGAGCTTATATACGCGCTGGGAGATTGCATTTGTATTGATTCTGCGAAAATTAGAAAATCGGTCTCCGGGAATCTTATCCTTAACATAAAATTAATTACAAGAATATACACGTTATGCCCGAAATTATTATCAATCCAGAGATTAAAACACACCAAAGGGCAACGATAAGGCCCATCAAGCTTTTCACATTTCAATTTTCCCCCAACAACGGCACCGGCGTTTCCTCGTTTTTCACAGAACGACCAGATAACCCAAATTCAGCAGCACCTTGCCCCTAAAGGAGGCGCGCTCTCGCTCTCTTATCTCAAATTTCAGCTTCCACGCGATGAAATCTCAAAAGCTCTCGTAAAAATCAAAGCCGCGATAAGGCCCGGCGGGTTATCGCAGCCTCCCCGCACACGCACACGTCCTATCCCAAAAGAAAACACCGCCCAAGCAGAAAGAGAGAGAGAGACCGCATCACGGAGATAAGCAAAATCCGCATTTCTCGCTCGAGAGGAGGAAGCCGCGGGAGTGAGTATACAAGAAAGAGAGAGAGCGGGAAATAATACAAGGAACCCCCGGCTGTATTTAGGAAAAACACGGCACAAATACGAAAATTTTCGCCGCCGCGGGATTACCGTATACATACTTATATAGAAAGCGAGGGAATCCTACGAAAACACTGCGGTCTACTCTCTGAGCCCATAGGGGGGATCTCTCTCTCGGGGAAAAAAAAGCCGAGGTGTTCAATACGCGCGCCAGAGCGCGGCCTAACAAAGCAGAAAATTTCGTGAGATGCGTGTATGTGTGCATAGGACCCTCCGCTAATGCTGGAAGAAACGGAGGCCCACTGCAGCGAGGAATTATACTATACCTATATGTGTGTGGTAGGCTCTATATACCGTCGTCGTTTTCGCGTCAAATACGCCGTAGACAAATTTCCATTGTCGCCTCCGGCGTCACGAATGCGGAAAAAGCGAGCGAAGAGACGATCCCTCCGAAAAAAAAGGAGCGAGAGAGAGAGAGAGAGAGAGAGAGATACGCTTTTCTGAGCGTAGGCTCCCGAGAGTAGGGGACAGGTGGTAACCGGAGACGCTTTTTCGGAATCGCACCATTGTGCGCAGCATCACGGCTTCTGCTGCAGCAGCAGCAGCAGCTCTTTCATTATGTGAGAGAGACTCTGGCACTCGGTCTTTTCTTATTCTTGTATGTGTGTGTCGCATCTCTCTCGTGCGAGAGATCCTATACGTTCGTAGAGCGCACATAACATGCGAGAGGCGGCGGCCTGACAAATTTCCGAGGCAGTCGGAATTTATGGGCTTTTTAGAAGCCTCTATACTACCGAGGCTGCTGTTGCTGATGTCGAGGTTTCGCTGCTAGAGAGGATTCACGATGAAACTTATTATATATACAGAGCGGAGTCGGCGGCACGGTAACAGATACCGGGCAAGTTTTCGGAGAGCTAGGAGAGAGCGAGAGAGCTTAATCTAGAAAGGATTAAGTTGAACAATGCGCGAAGGGCCCGCGCGCGCGCGCTCGCATAATTTTATTATGGCAAAAAGTATCGGATGAATTTCTCGGGAATTTCTTAATAAATGCGGCGCGAGGATGCAGCTGTCTGCGATTTTAATATAAAAGTATATACTAACAAGTTGTAATATACAGGTATTACACCGTACAAGCCAAAGTCCGCAGTGTAGAAAAATTAAAAATTCGTAGCGTCACTCTCACATTTTACGCTACCGATGTGAATCGTCATTTCGGAAACAAGCCTCGAGAAATTACTTAAAATTTGTCGTAGCCTTCAAAAGCCAGCGGGCGAGAAAGCCAAACCTCGCTATATGAGCCTTCTGATGCTCATCACAAAACAGAAGTCGTCGGCTCATAGTGTGCGGGGCAGGAGAGGGACAGTTTTACGATTTTGGGCAATGCGCGCACCTCTGGAAACGCATCCGCATGGAAAAGCTGACTCTTTTCACTATGAGTATAGAGAGTATAACACACACCCTCGGCGGCTCGAATGATTCGAGGAATTTCTCTCCTCTTTGTCGTGCCACGGTAAATACGGTCGTTTTGTCAGCTATAGCCATTGTCCGAGGCAGCTCCGAGTGTCGGTAATTTGTTGTAATGAATTGGCCGGAGGCCCTATTGACGGATTGACTCTCAAAGGATCGTGTGTGTTTGTGAGCCGAGACGAAAGCATCAGCTTCGAAATTGTATCTATTATATGGTAGCCTAGCAGAGTTTGGCTTGTTCATCAGTCTGGCGTAAATCACACGGCGAGCGATTGTGTGTGTCTGTTTTTTTTTATTGTCGCGCCAGTTTCTCGAAGGAAATCGAGAGAATAAAGTTTTTTTTTTCGGTCGGCTTTGAAGGTTGTCATCTCTAGGCTTTATCGGCGTATGATTTATTTTTCGAGATGCTAATGCGCGGGGCTGGCTCGGTATTGTGCGGAGCCTGTTTTCGGGTCAGTTTATACGTTTTCATAAGAATCCGGCGAGGGCACAATGGCAATCCGAGCATAAAATTTCAACGCAGTCTTTGTTGCGGATCTATATGTACATATCCGATGATTCTGCACTTTATATACTTTGTCGGATGACGATTCGATTAAAAAAAAACGAGCTGCAACGGAAGAATCAACGCTCACCGCGTATACATAAGTATATAAATAGAAATCAAAGGGACAAAAAGTGCGCACTAAATTTTAATTTAAATCCGGCCCGTCTGCGCTGCATGTAGATCGATAAATAAACCAGTTCAATAATTAAAATTGATACACAGCGATAAATAAGGAATATATACTGCGACGATGCAGCGCAGCTACCAACATCCCAATATACACATTGTGAATGCATAAATCGATCAAGCGCGACAATTCATCTCTCCGGCTCCCTTCTCTCTCTCTCTCCTCCTCTCTATTTATTACTCGCTCGCGCACGACAGCAGCAGCAGCAGCAGCAGCAGCGCAGCGATTTACATTATCCAACTTTATACGCATATATTTCCCCGGCGGTTCGACGCGATAATCCACGCGTTCGCGCGCGCCGTTCTAAAGTCCCAATTAATTCTAATTTTAAATCCCTCTCTCTCCGCGCGCGCGAGCGCCAAAGCCGATCTTGCGAGTGAGATAAGGAATCTCTCTCTCTTTTCTCCCCCTGCGCAGTACACAGCGCTGCACGTGAAATTTATCTCGTGTGTCGCACTCGGCCACTTATTTTTCAGACGGAAAAAGAAGCCGAGCTCAAACATATACTGTACACACGAAGGGAGAGAGAGCGCGTTTCTCGAGAGAAAGAGAGAAAAAGGAGCAACAGGGAAACGCGATGAAGAGGCGAACGTCGCTACACTCGCTTAACTCCCAATATAAATTCATCCGAGCGTCTCTCGCGCCTCGTAAACTTCTCTCTCCTTCTCTCTTTCTAGCCGCCCACGTGAGAGTAGAGAGAAAGAGCAGTGTCGAAGGGTTGAGCGTCATTCGACGCCTTCTCCCTTTTCACTCGCTCTCGCTCCTTACTTTGCTCTCTCTCTCTCTCTCTCTCTCTCTCTCTCTCTCTCTCTCTCTCTCTCTCTCTCTTTGTCTCCGAGGAAACTTTTTCACGGAAGCCTGCGCGGAGATACGTATAGGACATTTCCTCGAGTCTTTTCTTTTCCCTTGCGAGAGGCGTTATATAGCCGAAAAGCTCGCTAGCGTATATATTGGGCAATATCCCTTCGTAAATCACCGCGCGGTTTTACGATTCTCTTAACGATTCACGTCTGCGTATCTCTCTCTTTCTCTCACTTCGGCTTTATTTATTTCTTTGCTTCTTGATTCTATACGGCACGGTGGGTGCTAGAAGTGTAACTTGGGATTTTATTTACACGTTGACTATTATATTATATTATACTATTTATATTATTTTCGATGCAGGGGTATATTATAGTGGGAGATGCTCTGTAATACGCATTCGATGAAAGAGAACAAACTGACTTCGTAATGCTTGATGATTTTGGTTTTATATTTGAAATTTATACTCTACATTTTTTACATTATATAATTATTCTACTATATAGCTATCTTTATCTTTGGTTTACTAGTTACTACAGTGTGTAATATTGGGGCATTTTATTATACTTCATTTGTTAGTGCTGCTCTTATCCGGTCTTATCGGTAGTACTCCGAGACGCGGACTGAAAATAATAATTCGTTATAACAGTGAGTGCAATAAATTTATAAAAATATAATAATAACTGAATAATTTTGCTTACATTTGCATTCATAGTTTCTCCGATAGGCTTTATCGCTAGCGCAGCTGTTGTCACCATCAAGATCGTCAAGAAGAGCACGAGTAGCCTCATCGTTCTTTGGCAACACAAGATTCACCGATATAGAACTGAAATTTTTATACTAAATACACGCTACTGGTATAATGTTGGACGATTGAATAGTCACAAAAATTGACTCTGCATCCTCTTATACCTCTTTTCTAAATGCGTTTCGTGATTTTTCATAATTGCAAATTGTTAATTTGCATTCATCTTATTGCTACGTGTCGTATCTTAAACACTTTTTGACCAAGTTTGCGTAATCACGTGTGTATATATTACGCAACGTATTTTTTCTTACGTGTACATCTTCTTGCGTTTCAATTCGAAAAGAGCAAAATACGCGAAATATAAACGCGCTGCGCAGTTATGAATTACAACCACACGGCTTTTACAACAGCTCATATCAGACACCAATAAATCTGTTGGCGCGCAGCCTTCCATTGAAAAGAAGAAGCAGAAGGCGCCTTCTGTTTTTCCCAAGCCATATTTTTGCAAACATGGGAACTCGAAGAATATTACACGCGAGACACCTGGACGTTTAAGCTCCTCTTGCGCAACCTCTCGCCAACTGCTTAAATAAGTGTATAATAATTAAGCAAAGGCAACCGGCAGTAATTACGCGTTTCCTTCCTCGGACTATTGTTCCTCGTGCATCCCTCGCCCCCACAACATCCCGGACCAACCCTCCTCTCTTTCTCTTCTCGCCGCAGCGTGAATTCGGTTTTACGATGCGGCGGTAACCGGTCGTCTTAGGCCGCGAGAGAGAGATTTTCGACTCGGCTCTGTGGTACATTATGTATAGCTATACTCATACGAAAATTGCCAACGGATCGTCGAAGCGTAATTTAAGGGGCCCATATCTGCGGCTAATACGAACCATACCGCCGAGAAATAAGAGAAAAGAACCAAGAACGAGGAAGCAGCGGTCGAAATGCACGGCCTGGTGAAAGAGAGAAAGTAGCATCGCTGTATCCAGAAACAATGAGTCCCCGAAAAGCAAGTGCGGAACAGCAGCATCAGCCTCTCTTTCCTCTGCGGTATTTTGCGGGGGATACTGTGGTTCGAAAGTGCCACCTCCCGCGCGCACAATATGCTCCGCAGAAGTAGCTTCTATACTACTCACTCTTATACCTTTTTTTCCCTCGTTTTCCCTGTGGCTCGCCGCACCGCAGAAAGAGAGAGACTCTTGTAAATCATAGCTCGGCGGGGTACATAGAGAGTCGTGTGGAAATTGCGAATCGTTGTTTCTTAACGGTAGCTCGACGCTTGTTGTCGTCGCTCGGCGGTTTTCCTGAGGTCGAGTAGCCCGCAGTGTATTATTGAGGAGAAAACGCGTTCGCATAACGAATCGCGCGCTAGATTTATGAAGGCCGATTCTTCCTAAAAATTCCCCGCTGATGCTCGGAAAATGACGAGCTCGAGAGACGGCCTTCGACTTATCTGTTCATATAGTAGGTACGTCAGTTAACACGTGCGCTCATCAGGGGCTTTTTATGAAGAAGTGGCGGAGAGAGAGAGAGAGAGAGAGCCGCGCGGGCGTAATATTTTAGTCGATGCGCCTGTCAGAGAAATGTTATTTCAATTGAGCACGGCTTTTGTGACTTCTCTCATCTGGCGATGTATATAGGAAGGGTTTGAGTGCGCGCGCGTACCGGAGAAAGGCTTTTAATTTATATGGCTGGGAATCTTGTTTGCTTTGCCGATGCCACGAGTCAGCCGCCGGCTTTTGACTAGTTTCGAGTAAATATTTGCCTTGTCGCGAGAGCGACAGATATGCTTCGGAGTTTTATGAAAATTAATATCGCCGAGAGAGAAAGAGAGAGAGAGAGAGACGGGAGTAACTTATTTTTGACTTCCATTCTATAATCACGGCGAGAAAACATGATTGATATGTCAATCAAAAGTATACACGAAGAAAAAAGATTCATAGCTTTGTGCGCGAGTCTGAGGAATCAGTCGCATATTGGTATATCGCCAAGTCAAAAATATAGTTTTGGACTGGCCTTTCCCCCGCTACACCGCTTGAACTTTTCAGCACTATCTAATCTCCGGTTAATGAAGTTAGGTGGCACATAGGCTCTTTACTCATATTCCCACACCTTTTGATTGCGCGCATAATATGCATATAAATAGAGGTTTGCTTACTATGCCAAAAATGCTTTACTGGACTTGGACATGCTGTTTGGGCCGCTCATGCTAAAACTGCAACTGACTATGTATCAAAGCTCTAAAACAACGTTAATATTTGGCTATAACTTATAGATGACAATATTTGGTTGCAGCAGTACATACATTTTTGTTTCTTCAAGCATAAATAATAAAATCCTCGGCTTATTCTTTCGCGCATCGAAGCTGCGTTTTCGCCGCGAGTTAATCCTCATTCAGAAAAGTATGGCTGTAATAATGGTCAATATTTTTTCGACTATTTCTAACAGGGCTTCCTTGGACATTTAATAATCACACAGCCATTATACTGCAGGGCTATTCTCTCTGTCGTGTAGAGAAATTAGCGAGGATTTACGCGATTACCAAAAACGTTTAACGTATACACATAATGATGATGACTGTTGAAAGCGCAATGAGAACGAGCGTAAATTATATTTTATATAAAGTGTCCTTAAATCCCTTCCCCCCTCTCGATATTGGACGTACATTTTTATGAGATGATTGAACAATCGAGTTATGATCGCCGAGTCGCTAATAAAGAAATTGCAATTTACTTAAATTACGTGTTACACTTGAGTTTTTTTTCTCCTCGGCAATTTCGCTATATACTCGAGGACATCAGGCTTGCTTGCGTTAAGTCCTTTTTAAGTTTCCGCAAAGTCCCTCTCTCTCTCTCTTCCTCTTTCCCTTCATATCCGATTAATCTTCGTTTTAATACAAACTCGCGGTGAGGAGATGCGGCGGCGGACCACCGGCAAACATCATTATAAAAGCCAATTGGTCGAAATTACGCGTAATGTTCATGATTATTTACTGGATAACTGCTTATTAGTAGAGTAATGATGTTGTCCTTGCACGTGTAGAAACTTGCTGGATAAGTCGCGAAAATTGAGGAATTATACAATCTCGCGGATATGTGCCCGCAGTCTTCTGCGAGCTTTTTGTAATTTCAAGTAGTTATACTTATATACCAGCTGCTGATGCTCGGCAAATCGGAGCAAAATTGTTCCAAGTCGCTGCTCTTTGATTCTATATTACACAATGTGCTCAGAATAATAACAGTCGTTCGCATTGTAGGATTAAAGAGCAATTTAGAGTAAAGTAACAGTCATTTTCTCCTGAAATCTAAAGAATTAAGCGTTTTTTGTTTTATCAGTATATTGTTTTGGTCACGTATATAATTTTCAAACAAAAACTCAGCGCGCAAAAGCTAATCGAATCCACGAACGCTTTTGAGAATTTTCGAAAGAAAGAAATGAATTTCGGTTCCATTTTTTTTTTCTCAAGTGAAACTTGTTGCACGCACAATGTCGTGCGTGGCTCGGACGACGCGCTGAAAAAGTGTGCGGTGAGCGAGCGCCGAAAAATAATCCAGAGCAATTTCGACACCTTCGGTGTAACTTTCTCGCGTAATAATATAATAACACATTTCTCGCCGCAGACAAGCAACAGCAGCAGCTCTTCTGCTCGACGCGCTTTTCGAGAAGGGCCCATAAAGCATCCTCTCTCTCGCGCGCTTGTATTTTTGCGTACGCAACGCGCGTCTTCTTCTTTTTCTCTTCAAGAGGAGAGAAGCTCTTTGTCTGCGCAGCGAGCCCTTTCGTGCCAAATTGTTCAAAAACGGCGCGCAAACTACAATTATTTTGGATATATATTGTAGAACTAAGCCAACGAGAGAGCGTAGAGAGTAGGGGAGACGCGGTTGTAAAGCATCTTTTTGCATTTTGATCTTCGAGGTCGCGCTTCTTCTTCTTCTTCTTCTTCTTTTCTTTTGGCCGAGCGCATTTTTTCTTATAACAGCATCCTTGGGCTATCCTCTTTGCATATACGGATGAGGCTTGCTGAACTTTGGCAAAAACGACTTTTCTGCGAAATTTAGTGGTGGCTTATTAACTCAACGTGCGTAAAAGCATGAATTATCCAGGAGAAAACGTGAGTTTTCCGGAATATGTAACGATACATTCTATGACTAAATTACAATGTTCTGGTTTAATCGTTCGTAGGTTTAAGATATTTATTTGAATATTTTTTACTGAACCATTTTGTTCGGTGTATTTGAAGAGCGAAAAACACACCGCAAGTATATGCGGGCTCGCTAAATTAAAGCATTAAAACAAACGTTATACTAATATACAATCCTATATCGCTCTCGTGTACTTATAATAACCCAGAAATTCATTAAAAAGCCACAAAAGCCCGCGAGTTTCTCTTTCAAACGGAAAGTCTCGTCGCGCTTTGTTTCTCAGGCATCGCGCAGCTTGACTCTGCAGAAGTTAATGCACTTGCGCTCTCGCTATATATCCCCTGGGACACATTATACACTGGAGAGGAAAGAGCTGGGCTATTACTTAATTTACTGCGGTCTCGCGGTGTCGGCGCTTTTTGCCCGCGCTTTTGCATTTTACGGCCGCGCGTGGGGCCCGCCGCTGCTGCTGCTGCTGCAGTGCACACGAATAATTGCTGCGGGCCCGTGCGATCGACGTGAAAATTGGCGCGAGAGAGAGAGAGCACGACTCGCTAGTCCCCGGCCCGTACTTTGAGGAAAGTTAAAGAGCGCGCGGTTATTATGCGCTGTTGCGCTGCCCTTATTGCTGCATGCCGCCCTTTTTTTTCTTTCCCTTTCGCGAGACTAAATAAAAACGAGGAGAATGAGCTTTGGGTCGGAGCGTGCATAATTAGTTTTTGAGTGAATGTGCGTTTGAAGTGCATATACACACAGGGCATGTAGCTTAATTTAATTTAGAAATGAACTTATATTTTTAATATTCTCAAAAAAAAAACCATTCCTTTTTTCGTTGAAATATTGTACTCTTTTAAAAACAAATAGTCAAAAGTCACTGATTTATAGTGAATACTCACTTTTCAAAATAGTGAAAAGTATGCCACTGTAAGACAGTGAATATTCATTGAATAAATCAGTGTATATTAACCACTCATTCAATTAATGAATATTCACTTTCCTAGGTGAACATCCACTGTTTATACAGTTGCATATTATGCTGCTTGATATTGATAGATTAATTAATACAATTTTTTAATTTAGTTATTTAGTGGCACACCTGTGAAAAGTTGATTATACTGTTTCAATTCATAAAGCTAGAGATGTCTACTTGAAGAAGATATAACGTTTATAAAAGTAAGAGGTAAGATTCAGAATAATCATTGAAAGTGCCAATTTTGTGATATTGGATTTTTTTCAAAAATGGCTACAGCTATATTCAAACTTCTGCCAATCGAAAACGGCTGATCTAAAGTATATCATGTATATACTTGAATTGAAGCTAGAAGTGACTAGTTTAAGAAGATATTACTTTCATAAAGGTAAGAGGTAAGGCTTGGCCAGAATAATCAACGAAAGTGCCATTTTCCATATTTTGGATTATTTTCGAGAATGGCTAGAGCTATACTTGAAACCTCTATGGCAATCAAGCAGAATCACGCATTAAATGCTTCAGAGCAAAGGCCATCATTTTTTAAAGAAAAAGAATATGCTTACATACCGATATCGCTGTGAAAAACGATAGGTCATATTCACACAGTGACTAGTCACTAAAAACAAAAGTGAACTTTGAGTAATGAATAATTCACTTTTTCAGTAGTAGATATCCACTGAATTGAAAAGTTTATTTAAATTTTCACTATTCATAATTGGATATTTCACTGTTTAATAAGTGACTAGAAAAAGTGAAATTTTCAATGTTTTACTTTTCGAGAGTATAGAAGCTCGATTCTTTCTTATTTTAGCTGCGTCTAGGATACATCTTTGAATATTGTATATATACACTATATAATATGCTTCGCGAGCGTATGATGGCTTTTGTGCAGCTTTTGTCTTATATCTCACGGAAGTCGCTTTCGTGGGAGGTGTGAAGCAGCATAAGATAAAGACGAAGGAGAGAGAGAGAGAGAGAGAGATGAGGAATAATGCAGACAATGGAAGAGATATTATATTATATGCGCACGCGTGACTATTGTGATGGAGATGATAGAATCTGACGAATCAGGATAAGGTTTTGTTCCTCGAAAAAAATTCGTATACCATATAATTATTTTCTTTATATTTATAATCATATTATTTTTGCGTATCAAATAATGATTTCTTTTTTTATATACGAGAAAGAGTGGACGAGAATTGAGTTCTTTTATCGCGATGTGATATGCTATATAAGTAGAAGGTAGGGTCCCAGCGCGGTTATCATTTCGTATCAATTCTACCAATCAGAGGGAAAGGAGCAAACGTGATATAACGCGAAGACATTTAGATTGGTGACACTGATACGAGAATTAACTCTTTGTCCTTGTACGGTGCGCACGCGCGGCTAGATTATCTACGCGCAGTCGTTTAATTTTCAAATATAATCCCTGCCTTACATTCCTGAAAACTATATACCCGAAAATTTTCAGCGGTGAAAAATATGGTATTAGCATTTGTCATTAATAAAATTATATATCTATCGTGAAATAAGAATGACAATGAAGCATTATTTTTTCTCGAAAACCCCGTCATCGCGTCGTTTCGAACGAGCAAAAAAGAATAAGCCCACCACAGGATTGACAGCGCCGGAATGAAAGAAACGGAAAATGAATAAAGCGGGAGAACGAGAAAGAGGTAGAGATCGAGAACCGCGTGCGTGTGCGTGTTTAGATTCTATGGACTGGAGCAGCTCTCTGTAGCTTGGCTGTGTGATCAAGAGGCAAAAAGGGACTCTCGGCTCCTATACAGCTATTCTCGATTTCACGCGACTGACGTGCTGCTCAATTGGCCCGGGGAAATATTATTATTCATAGGAAGAGACGAGGAGCTGGTTAACCGGAGATATCCTTTGTTGTCTCAATGAGATTATACATACATGTATATATAGAAGTCGAAGGGATCGCGAGAGCCTCTGTCTCGATTTCCTGTCGAGTGCTGCCGGTTATTTCGTGTGCCTTCAACTCTTTTGCTTATTCAACGTTCTTTTTTTTATCTCTGGACAGTCCAAGCGCGTTTTTCTCTCGAAGCTGCGCGACGTGTGTGTAAGAAGGGTTTGTCTTTTCTGCGGTTGCCTACAGGACTCACAAGATTTTTTTTCTCTCGCGCAGTGATTTGTATAATGGACGCAGAGACAGGATGTATTTTTTGTAACATGTTGTAGAGAAGCTTTCTTGAACGTATTTTTCACCGTGATGAGCAAAAAATCTCGAGGATGTACTAAACAGTCTGATTAATTTCACTTTTTTGACATAGGCCGGACTGAAAAAAAATTGGATGTGTATATTCTGTATACGACGAAGTCGGGGCATGTATATGA
>UCQR01073238.1:3990-16591 GCA_900474235.1 Cecidostiba semifascia
TAATATAAATACACATTATAAACGGTTTTGCAGTCAATAAAAATAAAATCTACTCCTGTTCACATTAGTATAATACACGCCAAATTCAATCAGACTCTATCTCGCGCCTGCAGCAAATAAAATTGCGCGCTTCTGCGTAACGCGCGCGCTCGCCTCGTAAACTTTTCAATCTGACCGTCGTTCTAAATCCGCGCGAATCGATTCCTTATATATTAACGCGGTGAAAAAAAAAGGGAAACAAAGTACATACCTATACCCGCACTTATTGGTCGAATTAATTATTGCGCGTCGTGAGTTTCACGCTTTGATGTATATATATACTTATACCGCGCGGTGTGCTGCTTATATATATATACGCGGTAAATAAGTGAAGTAGCTGTTGCGCGAACTTTCGGATTAATAATTTCCGTGTATATGTATATGTGTGTATATACCGTGTTGACGGCGATAAAACTTTGGGAAATGAAATTATTCGGTCTGTCAATCTTTTTGAATTTTTGAAAGTTGAGAGCGTAGAAAGTGTGTTTTTTTTTTGTTGCGTTCCGACAAATTTTCCGTTATAAAGTATATGTAATATATTTATATCCGCGAGTAGATTTCGTGGAAGGATCGAAGAGGACTTTTGACGCTCTAATAGAGCGAGAAAACTTTAAACGCGTTTTTCTCAAAAGCTCGCGATCTATTCTGAAATCCTTGCAGTACAGGAATGTATTTCATATTGGCGGATATAATGTGCATGGAGTATATTCGCTTAGGCGGAGGTTAATTTTTGATGGAATTTCAGAAAAGAACGGTGATTGTGATGGAATTATTGGTTATTTATGCATAACACTTTCTTTCAGTGGTGCTGATTCTTGTGGATAAGTAGAATAATAACCTCGGCAGTATGGCGACACGTGTGATTGATATACGAAGCACGTATCTACTTGCGCACACGGTCCATATAATACATAGCTCATCCTTTTCAGCCAAGTTTAAACTAGCTTTTTAACCGCTTTTTCATCATCGGTTTTCATGTTGAACATATACATGACTTTATAAATTTTTAGTATATAACGAGAACGATCGAGTTTATTCTCTTTTCAAGTGCGCAGATATTTATACTCGATTGGCACATTGTATAATTGGCATTTACATAGCGAGAGTAAAATTTTGTAAAATAATAATACGTATATCCCGAATTCGTTAATTGACTTTTATATACCACTTGAATTGCCGTTTTCATTGTTTCGAGATTTACGAATTTCGAGGTGTTATACAGTGACGGCTGTGTGAACGGCTATAAATTCCACGTGAAAATCCACGATAAAATTGTTGCGCGGATGTTTGCTGACAGAAAAAGGTGCTACACAAAATTTTCATTATGAAATATTCATATCAACGAATAAAAAGTGTGTCCTTAAATATCTACTTATAGGAGCGAAAAAAATCAACATTAGTTCAAAGCTATACATGCGTTCAGTTTGCTACACCCCTTCAGAGTAGAAAATACTATACGATAAAATCGAATGATCATCGCTAAATATATATTAATATCAATATTCAACAAGAGACATATACGTGTACTGCACAGGAAAGTTATGGACATTAACGACACCGTCTTTTTGCATCATAAATATAAAGTGCTCGTTAAATTAGATACATCTTGTATCCGCAGCCATGAAACAACCTCACTGAATATTCACGTCGCTTTCAAATTCAAAACAGATTTTTTACTTCTCACGATCTGCCGCATCAAAGCACAAAAAGATCGCACGTGTACCTTTCACATGTGTCGTAAATATAGTAGTAGGCTATATAAACTTAAAATCATTTATTCCTAACGAAACGAGGTCGTCATTTTCACACCTCTAAAAATACACCTATATATATATATACACCATCCCTTATCTTTCCTTCCTTTCCGCGCGCGCGGGAAATTCAAAACACATGACTACCGAAAAAAAGTCCGCCGCACAAGGAAGCTTTCACTGCGCAGTAATTCATGGCTTTTCTCTCTGAAAATAATAAAACGCCGAGAGAGTCGAGCTCGAGAAAAATATACTCTCGCGTGTGAAGCGCGTTTATAATTATATCATCTGGGCTGTGCACGTCGATGCGCGAAAACACACAGCGCGATTGTCGCGCGCGTATAGCGCAAACGAGGTCGCGACGCGAATGGAACACAGTGTTTTATAGTAGTGTGTGTGTGTGTGTCGTCGTATTGCTTCACACGCGTGTTTCCATAAACAATCAATTCATTAGAACGGACGTTCAATTTTTTTTTTTTTTGTCGATGCGGGTGCGGCGTGCTCTTTGATGTTGCTTACGTGCGTGACCGGTTCATGGATTTTTCTGAATTTGGGTATTCGATATGCGCGATTTTTGTTTGTTTGTTATAATTTTTTGTGTACAGAGATATTAGTGGAAGCTTTAATATGAAGAATTTTAGCGGAGCAACTTTCTTAAAGCTGAATAGCGAGATGAGGTGAGAGCGATGAGGTTAAAGAGCCGATTTCCTTGATAAACTCGCGAGTAATCGGGTTAATCTCGTCTGACACGATTGGCCGAAGAATCGCTTATTGACTTATCCTGCACTCTGTTTTTCAGTGAACATTTTTATACAAGTATAGTATACATGAATATAAAAGAATTCCATTACACCAAATCCCATATCGCCAGATAGTTTTGCAGCCGGAGGATTACATCATGCATTAAGCCGGTGCATAGACCGTCTGACCAAACTTCATGTAATACTACTGAGTACACATATACACACACGCTCTGGTGCCATCACGGCAAGCATATAACCCGCTCATTTTCAGCAAATCCACATTAATCTCTTCGGAGCAATTTGGAAAGTAAAACGGCGATTGCACATGTATCCCAGATTTATAATATTAAAATTTTATATCATCCGCACGATTTAATCATCTTCGTTAAAATATCGGGGACCATCAACAATACCACTCCCTCGATTTTTTCCATCACTAAGCATACACACACACACACACTTCACTCAGTGGCTCTTTGAGCCCGGACCCAAATCGATACTCGCGGTTTCGGCAATTAACGATTCAATCGTCCCAAATAGACTAGTTTGCCCACTACTCTCTCTCTCTCTCTCGCTCTAACTTAAAAGCCAAATGTACCACCCCCTCATTCTTCTCTCCCTTCTAACCGATAAACAGCCGTAGAGAGAGAGAGAGAGTGTCAGCAACAACTACTCGCGAACAAGGTCGCATATACAGCAGGTGACAACAACTGCAACGCGTGTGTTATTCTTTTTTTTTCCTACATACCCGCGAGGCTCGACGATATAAGGAGCCGTACTCACGTAGGAAAAACAATGACCGGAATAATATATAGTATATACTCATCTGGAGCTTTGTGAGGATATAATATACAGAAGAAGGTGGAATTGATATGAGGAGAGAGTCGATCACTAATATCAATTGGACCGCTTTGAGCTCGGGAGTCTCTTTCTTCTCTCGAGTTACCTGAGCTGGTGTCTAATGCCAGAGATGACTCCGGAGGGAAATTGATGCCGAGATAGAGAGAGAGAGAGAGAGAGAAAGAAGAGAGCAAAAGGGAAATTATTATTTATCGCGTTCAGAGTCGTGCCAAACGGGCTGTAATATAGTTTGAATCAAAGGAACACACGCGCACTTTTCTACTACTACTATAGTATATTATAAAAATGAATCACATTGCAAAAAAAAAATCTTCCCCGTCAAACGTAAAATCAATACTACAAAATTACAATGGAGCCTGACGGACAATGCCGAGACGCGATTCATCGGCGTTTTTATGTGAAAAAAAAAAAAAATTGAAGAGAAGGGAAAAAAACTTGTCCGCGAGAGTGACACTCGAAAAATCCGCGCGCGGCTTTCAATCAGACTTATACTTTTCACACACACACACATACACAGAAAATAGAGAAGTGCTATCGAGAAGCGGTTAAATAATTAAGCGAAGCCTGTCGTCGATTTTTCTATCATCCGCTTCTCACTCTCAAGAGACACCGCGATGCATATTTGATGCGCGCGCGAGAGCTTTTAACGCTGCTGCTGCACGTCTCTATATAATACTGCACACACCCGCGCTCACTGATTATAATCGAATTTTCTTACGCTTAAAGAGCAGCAGCAGCTTTTGTATATAATAAACACATCTCAAAAGAGACTGACTAACCAAGAAGCACACGACTGCGCATTTTTAATTCGATCGATACGCAGATAAAAAGAAGCGCGTGTCACACACCCCCGTGAGAAATTTCACTTTATATCGGTCCAATCGTTCTCCAAGCGCGCGCGCGCGCGCGATCGGTTTTCGCAATATTCTATTTACACACTATATAATATCAACAGATATACAATAGACTCACAGGACGCAGCGGACGAGCCCCATTTCTATCCTTCCTTCTCTCTTTCTCTCTCTCTCTCTCTCTCTCTCTCTTCCTCCTCTTCAAAAAAAGAAGCTCATCCTCTGGAGGTGCACCAGTAGTAGCATGAGCGTATAGCAGCAGCAACAGCAGCCGTCGCTCGACGGCGACGAGCCATTTGCCCGTAGACGTGTAGGCACCGCGTGGCTGCTTCTGCTCCGGCTATACGTATTTCCCCCCTCTCACTCTCTCTCTCTCTCGCTCTCTCTCTCGAATGCGCGCGGCTCTCAACGGCCTTCTTTCGCCCTGCAGACATCAGAGAGGGGTTGTGTGTGTATGTGTGTTCGCGCAAGCTCCGAAAAAGTAGTGGGGCCTGTATACATGCTGCATGCTGCTATACTGGATATATGCAGTGTGTCTTTTTTTTTTTCTTCTTCTTCTTCGGATGTCTTCTGTGTTTCCGAGATGATGATGATGATGATGATGATGAGAGGATCGTCGGTGCGAGGGATTGTTTCGTTCTGCGTGTATGAAGCTCTTTTGTGGATGGCTCTTTTTTTTTTCGGCACTGCTTGTTTGTTTGTTTGTTGGAGAGATGAGGAGAGAAAGAGCGATGATGCTCGAGATTTATAATGCGTCTTTGAGAGCGATTGACGAGTATAGTGGTACGACGGGGGGTAATTAGGATGCAGTTTTTACTTAAGTGGCAAGTTTTGGGTTATCGGGTCGATTGTGACTTGTAACACGGAGATGATTATAATTATTGTCGTCTGGAATGTGTTGTATAGCTGTTTGGATGAATTTGGTACGTTTACTTTTTATTGTATTTTTGGAACGTTTAGAACAAAATAAAACTATTATTATTATTTACTTATATATTTGAAATATTATACGTTCGGAGACACGTGCGCACTTCAAAAAGCTCGGCAGTCTTTTCTTGGATATATTACACTTTTCTTCATTTTTTTTGTCTTCTATCTGCTTCTGCGCGACTCCCTTATCTTTTCTTTGCTCTCGCTTCGCGAAACTTTTTCATATGCGTAGAACAAGCTGGAATCGCTTTCGCGGTATACACACAGACAAAAGGAAATGTTTTGATTTAAAATCGTCGCTGTATACTGCTGAGTGAGACAAATATAAGAATAACTTTTATTCGCATGTGTATAGCGTAAAAAATGACATATACAATTTTATTTATGCGTGACCGGAGTTGAGTAACAATTGGTGGTTATAATTATATGAGTGAATAGATGATTATAATCTGTCATCATGACTGTAATAATGACCAATCAATGTTATTCTTTACTGAATTGATCAAACAATATTGTTCAAGTTCCTGCATTGACTAATTAATTTAGTCGAGGGTGCCGTATAGTATTATACGTATATAATATGATTGATTTGTTTTGTATTTATATAGTTTCTAATGGAATATACATCTGGGCAAGTTTAATTACACTTAAAAAAAAATTGTATTTCAAAATAAATTATACATACAATTTCATACTCATCATCATCATCGCTGAATTTACATAATCATTATAGCTACATTCGCAACGCGGTACAACAAACAGCTCTCTCGAGATGGTTTTGGAGAAAATTTTCACATTTAGAACGTGTAAATTTGAACTAAATCTCGCTGAATTCAACAAGATTTCTGCGGTTTCCTTACATAACGTGTATATATAGCGCGCCATAGATAAATACGAGTACTCCTATAATCAAGTTAACCGCAGTAGCTACTGGCTCAGTCTTTCCAGATGAGAAATCAGAACGATATTGTCAAGGTGAAGAATTAAATTTTTCCAATCTTTTCTCAGCTGTTATTCTGATTGCGAAACATTGTGTATTCATCAATGTGCATAATCTTGATTAAACAATTATCCGCAAATAACAACATTATTTTTCTCTATACGTTACATATTTAAAATAAAAAAATCGAGAACGAACAGAAACTCTTACTGTTGATGCGCTGCTGAGTGCCATTCGCGAAAAAAATATTACCGCACAGATTTCACGGCACGTACGCGTTGTTCTCACATGCGGTAAACACCTTAACACTTTCAGTGGTACGTGACCTCGCAGTTGGGGAGCTATACACAATTTTTTATTTTTTATGACACCTTTACTGGGAAGTGGAATCTCGCACTATACTGTTTTTTTTTTATAGATTGATGGGAGAATGCATGAATCGAGAAATATTTTCCCTGTGAAGATGTGGGTATTTAAGAATAAAAAAGGCAGTCGAAACGATGATGCTTTATACTTTCAATTTCATATACTTATCAATATTTGAAATTCGATTTAAAAAGCTGATTTTAATTGCGCAAGTATAGCTTTATATGGCCGCGCTCTCGGGAATGAATCGAAGGGATGAATTCACGATAAATATTAATTTACAATTTGCGAAACTTTGTCAAGCCACACACTGTAATAATGTATTGCAAGTATTTTATATAGCTTTACATATTCTCTGACGTGATAAATCATCATCGGTTCACTCAATTACTCATAAATTCATTTTGTTAATGTAGAAGTGCAGTCGAATACAATAATGATAATAATCGGCGGCGATATAAATGACTCAAACTCTCGTGCTATAATATATATTTGTATTGAAATTATATTTATACGGGTAAAATTAAAAATATTACGAATCCCATCATAATAAACGACCACTATATCAATTCCTGCTTATAATTCTCAAAAATCAAAAGACCAGACTCCTCCAAAAAAAAAAGAAGAAAAGAAACATAAAAAGCTGTTAATTAAAATACAGAATAAAGCCCCCTTTTCAAATCTCCAAAGCCGAGAGCTTCCGAATCTCAAAAGCAGTTCAGCTGCAACACAAAACGTGCATCGTATTTTTATCGCACGCGCCGTATTTCAAGCGATCGCGTAATTTTTCCCTCCATTACCCTCTACACCACACACACATACGTGCATACATATATCTATACGAAAATAAAAACAAAGAACGGAGTCGATACCGATTTATTCGTCTGCCTCTCCTCGTATTAACGATCAGTTACTAATAGCGCTGAAAAACGCATCATCGCGTTAAAGAGCCGCGAGGTGAAAAAAAAAAAATGCAATCGTCGCGCCGATTTTTAAAAAACGTGTCACGGAGTTTAAAAATTTAAAGCGCCATTATATAGCAATTAACGCATTTATAATCCTTTCATCGCTTTTTCAACGTCGCCAGACTTTCAGAGCCTGGCGCACTTTCTTCGACAATGAACTATCACGGAGAAGCTCTCGCGCGTATACGTATACAACACATACATATAGTCGGACTTAATTAGTATTATATCATGAGCTCGCGTTTCGTTTCGTGTGCAGCTTGCAGTCAATAAATTGCCGAAAAATAAGCATATTCATATCCTTACCGTATATATACGCGGTGGTGCGGTCTCGTTTTTTTTTTTTTTTTGGAATCGCATATAACAGTATATTATATGTATATTATATAACGACAATGCGGCTTCCTTCGCAGGAAAAAAGTGTCTTTTTAAAAGCTCGTGTGCATCAGTGTGGAAGTCGATTTTATGGAAGGAAAATCTGGAGCACGCGAATTCAGAAGAATTGCGGGGGCGGTGAGTGCTCGTTACTTAGGGCTAAAAGTTTAAAAATGCAGTAGTCCATTGCGTATATATGTATATAAAAGTTTTGGCTTTCTTCGCTTATACTCGCTACTGTATAGCCGCGGTCGTCGTGTGTGCAGGGATGTCGATAATTCGATCGAGAGCTGCACTTGCGGAGGCGGGATGTGGATGATATTTGGCTTGAGCGATTATAGTGTGATTAGTGTGATTAGTGTACAATCGAAATTGAAAAATAAATTCCAAAGTATATTTTTATTATACGACAAAACCATTAAAACGACAAACGACACACGATATTTTTTTTCCCACACCCTCTCAAAGAGCATAGTCGCGACAATTACAAGCGCATCACAATAGCCCTCGAGATATATCATCCATACATTCGGAATCAGCCTCGTTAACCCGCTGATGGTGCGGGCCGATATAAAAACCAGTAGCGAGAAAGATTCGTCCGATCAATTTCCCGCCTCATCTCTCGCGCAATAATTATCGAGAATATCTCTTATCCCGACCGGAAGAAGCTTTTTCCTGCTCCCTCAAAAGAAAAAAAGAAAAAAGAACGAAAATCATTTGGCAGCTTCGAGTGTATATATACACTCGCCGCGAGGGAATAATATTAAATCACGCGCATTGCAAATCGAAGCTGGCCGTCGTTGAAAGAGCGCGCGAGTAGAGGAAAAAAAAAATCCGAGTGACGAGAAAGCGCTGAAAAAAATAAAAGTAATCAATAATCGTATATATACGACTTCTCGCGCCGCGCCTATAAACGTCAATTATATACACTTTCGACTCTTTTCTATACAGATATAGAGAAACTATACTGCATCCAGTATCTCGGGCGGCTCATTAGCATGACATTCGTCTCGTGAGGCGCGACTTATCTCTCCTCTCTCTCTCATCAAAGCTACATTCATCCGGCAGTCATCGCTCGTGAAAGAGTGTATATAACACACCGGAGAGTCTCTTCTAGAACTATAAGAAGGAGAAGAAAAAAAAAGGAGGCGAGACTCGTCGCGGGTAAATAGTTCGACCCGCATTTCGTTGGAGAGGATCGTTTCTGCGGTGGATGAGCTTGCACACGTGCTGCTGATGCTGCTTCTCTCTTTCTGCGGTATATATGGCATATACACTGTATGTATATGGGGAAGTTATACGGAGTTATAGTCTATATTGACGTTGAGGCTACGAGAGAGTGTATGTTTTAGTTGTCAGGACGATGTGTACTTGCCGCCGTTTGCACATTTGTTTTCCAGATTTTCCGCGGCTGAGAGGCTATACTGGAGTTTTTGATTACTTTGAAGTTCATTTTTTGTTTTTGTTTTCAAACGGTACGGTTCTACAATATTTTTTTTCCACAAAAATAAGCGAGTGATCGAGTTCGTAGTAGTAAAATCCGAGTACGGCAAGACAGTGGATACATCGCAGCAAGACTTCATAAATCAGATTAATGTACACTTCTCTCTCTCTCTCTCTCTTACCACCTCTCAAAACTCTCTCGGCTTCTCGCTTTTCAATTATAAATCACACGGAAAGAGTCTTTTCCCGCCCCGATAAATCTGACGACACCTCTCTCTCTCTCTCTCTCTCTCTCTCTCTCCGTCGACAAGGCAGAAGAAGGAAATCGATCTCCTTCCGCAATAATAACCTGTCAAAAATCGTCGCGCACACCCCGAGAGATGTGTAATTAAAAACTTCTCTCTCAGCATCTTATAAATTTCCTCCTCGTACAAACTATATAATACGACATTTCGAGAAACAAAAACCTCCTCAAATACAAGATCAGAGCAGCAGCAGCAGCAGCACCAGCTGTCAGTCAAGTCACGCGAGAGATGTCGCTCTCCTGGACACTCGCACTCACATTGAGAGAGAGAAAGAGAGAGAGAGAGAGAGTAGACCACATGATCCGCGAGAGTGGTCCATACGCGCAGGCGCTCGGAGGGCGCGCGCGCGCGCGCGCGAGTCCTTTCCCTCTCCCCCAGTTGGCAGCAGCAGCCACTACGAGCTTCGTCGTCGTCGTCGTCGTCGTCGTCGAGAGAAAGAGAGAGAGAGAGAGAGAGAGAGAGAGAGAAAGAGACGAGGCAAACTCGCGAGGGATGTACTGCAGGCGCGATTGTTGTCGTCGTCGTCGTCGCCGTCGTATAGTCGAGTATACCACTACTGCCGCGCCTACCATATAATATTATCAATCCACTGAGTGAGTCCGTTGCAACGATGATGCAGAGCCATCAGTTGTTGTTATCCTCGTGTTGTTGTGCATCAGTATCAGCAGCGTAAGAAGACGCAAAATATACGTACACACACACACATACAGCTATACATGTGTACATAGTGGTGATTGATTGTGCGTGGGTGTGATAGGCTATATAAAATATATATAGATGTAAGAATAAAATAATGTGCGCCGGGCCCGGAGGAGGAGGAGAGCAGCTCGAGGACGACTGCTGCAGCTGCGCCTCGGGCTGCAGGATACCACCGTCAGTCATTGTGGTCCCGAGGCTCAAGATTGATGCTCTGACCTTAGGTATAATGAGAAACTATATAATATTAATACCTGCGTATATATACTGATGCTGCTAAGGAGCGCGACGATGGGCATCGAAAATCCGAGATAACGACTTTGCCCCAATTCCCGATTCTCATGCTACTGATGTGGCGTTCTAATTGAACGCGCGCGCGTCGCTATATATATATATAGTAATAATATAGAACAAAATGACACATTACAGATAGGGGTAAATTCAAAATTCACATCAGACTCTTATACATATTATACATGACAGGATGAGGAATTTCAAAGGATCTCTCGTCGCATATATTGCGAGCGCATAGTTGCTGATCAATTTTATCAGCTGCACATCAGCTATATCTTCTGCAGCAGCGCATAATTTCGAGTACATATATATATATAGTATATAGTATATAGTATACGTGGATCGGATTCCTCGTGAAAGTTAGGCGCGCGCGCGCGCGTGGCTGGGAAGAATGCGCGGCGGCGAGAGTTTATATATCCCCGCGAGCGAATTCCTCGGATAATACTCTCACACATACATACACATAATACATTCTGCACACACACTGTATCACTTTGTATATAAGAATAAGAATCTGTTCTCTCTCGCGGCGCTGGTGGGTACGTACACGTATATAGAGGGAAAAAAAAATCGATGGCCAATGAATCAGTGGCAGCAGCTGCAGTATATAGCGAACAAAGCTCGCCTCGCTGTGATATGTATACACCTATATATCCCCCCCCGAGCTCCTTATCTCGCACCAATACATCAGCCGTCCATCGGCCCTAAGCATCATCACTCCTACTACCATCTCTCTCTCTTTCTAAAGATGGCTTATAGATATAGAGAGATGGAGAGAGAGAGACTTGACTTGACTTCCATATATGTATATGTATACACACACACGTTATATAGATGTTGCTGCTGACTGGCGGTCGTCCGCCGGCGGTGCTGGCGCTACTCCTCGGAAGCTGGCGCGGGCCACTGATGATGATGATGATGATGATGATGATGATGCGCGGCCCACTCTGACCTTGATCCAGATCTGGTGACGCGGCGGCGGCGGCTGCTCCACGATGACGAGGACCACCACGTCTATGGAGTCCTCACCGAGCAGACTCTTTGCCGGCGCTCTCCTAATTGTCCTGGCACTTGCTGATCTATCGCATCGAGCCGCTTGGTATGTATAGTTTGGTATTTTACTTATATATGCTTGGGAGAGTGGATTTTATGCGAAGGGTGAGCTTTTTGTTTTCTGTCTGAGGGGGCAAGAGAATTTTATTTGCGGCAGCGTGTGTGCAGTATAAAAGAGCAGTTTCCGAAGAGTATGTATATATATACTATCGAGATAAAACTGTTGAGGGGGAGTTTTTAGGGAATTTTTATGAGGCTGGGTAGGCATTTTTTTTTTTTTTTTTTGTTAATCTTCAGGAGGGGGTGGAGTGGGAGCTAACCTCAAATTTTGATTATACTGTCTGTTTTGATGGTCAATCGACTGATTTACTATCGTTGTTGAAATTCGCATCGATCAACTAACGGCTCAAAATGTCATTGAGACGCGAGTATATGAAAATTAAGAAAGCAACGACCTACATTTCTATTGTTTACACCAGTGTATAACGAGCGCGAATTAAAATATTGGCCTACATTCTTGGAAGGGTATTAAGTGCTTATAAAGTTGATGAGGTGCTTTAAAAAGGACTTGATTATCCGGAAACTCGAGGACCGATGAAAATACCTTGAAAATTTTCATTTCATTTTTATCAGAGTTTTATCAGAGCTACGAACGTGTCTTGCCATACCGCGATTTTTCTACTTACGAAATCAGAATCGCCAACTAGCCAAATGCGCATCTCAATAATGACTTTCATAATTGAATTTAAATTAATCAAAGCGATTGACTATTCAATAATAACTGCACGATCGATCCAATTTGTAGCAATATAACGTTATATGTGTATACTCATTAGGAATATCAGGACACATTTAGTTTTTCAATTATCGGGGACAGTCAATTTCCAACAGGTGTCTTGAATGAATAATCAGAGAAATGCTATTATACCGTATATCATTGTGAGCGTTCGTTAGAGCTGTTCTTTCTTTAATTTTCTATACTTATTTAT
>UCQR01073255.1:13864-27015 GCA_900474235.1 Cecidostiba semifascia
TTCGTATTCGTTTCAGCTGCATCATCGAAGAAATTCATAAAAACAGTGTTTATATTTTCATATTTTCTTCGAATACAGCGACGGCTTTGCGCAATCTTCCGCGCGCTATTTCATTATCAATCATAAATCCATTGGGCAATAAAACACAACAGCAGTAGGTTTGATAATAATGTCGTCATGGAAAATTATTGCCTCTTAAATTTCGAAATCGTAACAAGAAATTCATGGCCAATCATTATTACTTTTTATCGTCGCTTTTTTTCTTTCTCTTTCTCCTCGAGACACCCCTATCGAACAAATGGGTTACCTAGAAACAGTGTATATTATACAAAAAAAATCCTATACACACTCGTCATATCATCATCTTCAAACCCGCATATAATTTCAGTGTTAACAAGTATATCACCGAAAAATTTTCGCGAATATACAAGCCGATAACATCCCGTAGCCTCCTTCCCAGGCATCTCGCAATTAATCATCTCATCAACGCGACCTCGAAAACCGCTACAGCAGCATCCACCTTTCACAAAATCCACCGTCTCTCGCGCGACAATACCGAGGGGGAAAGTAAGTAGTGTCGCGCGGCTGGCACACAGAGAGTCGGTGCGCTCACCTAATATACGGTGTATATATGACGCATGAAGAAGAGAGAGAGAGAGAGAGAGAGAGAGAGACAGAGAGGAAGAAAAAGAGAAAGATAAGGGCGTCGAGGCGATGGTTACCGTTGGGTGGCGCTGGACTTGGGACGCCTGGAATGCCGTTTAGCGGCTTCCCTCTCCTGATGCGGCGAATGCATGTGTAGGCAAGAAGAAGAAGAAGAAGTGTATGGGTATATACTGTATGAAGAAGAGGAAGGGAAAGAGAATCTTTGGTTCGGCTCTGTTACGCGTCTTTTATTCGCAAGCGTGTAAGAGAGATCCTCTTTCCCTTCGGCGTTTCCGGAGACTACTCTCTCCTCTCTTTCTTTCTTGCCGGGCTTTGTCGTACTTTTAATCCTTATCGCTACGACTGTGTAGCTTCTTTCTGGACCCTTTTCGTCGTTACATATTCATTTGCTTTTCGGAATATATTTTATCTGCTCGACTTTGTTAAAGGATATCGACGTATTTTTAAGTATGTAAAAGTTGATATACGTTATAACGAGGCTTGAAATTCTGCGGGTATATATATTAATGAAACACTTGCCTTATAATATACAATATATACGTTTCCTGTTTGCGCGCTCTTTCGCAGCGTCACTTAAACAAACGATAATTTTAAATTACCGTTTTGAAAATTAAAACCCTTCAACGACGCCAAAACTTCCAAGTTAACCTCGCCGACGCGCGGACCTTAATCGCACGTAATTGCCTGACACATCGTAATGCAATTTGGATCCATCAGAGGCTTTTTCTTCTTTTTTTTGTTGTTGTTGTGTATGTCCCGAAAATTGCAGTCTCTTTTATGATCCCGTCGACAGCTCCGAGTTTCCTCCAGTAATAAACAACAATAAAAAAAAAGAACTCTTCTTACGTTAATTATGCTCCTTTTTTTAGTATACACTCGGTGGAGAGAAAGGTTAAACAGTTTTGCGTATGTAATAAAGACGTAAAGTGTACGGGATACACCGCGTAATCAAAGAAAAATGTGTAACATAAAGGTATAAAGATCGCACAATAAACTTTGATGCTTAAGTTGGTGTTTTATGGAATATATGCATCAGATGAATGATACGGAGTGAGGGGAAAATTATAAAGGTTAGTGTAAAAAAAATCTCAAAATCGTACGCGTAATTATTAGTTCTCTCAAGACTCCGTGCTTATGTATACACACCGTGTTCGCCTGTCATTACAGTGAAAGTTCACGAAGACTGCCAAAATCGATCATTTTCGCATGATGTCGGTTTTCTTCCTGATTATACAGAAAATGAAAGCCATGATACTTCGAATGTGCGTTAATCAAAAAAATATATATGACTTTCTTTTTTATAACATACATCGCTCTCGACCAATTAAAATACACGAAAAGGAGCCGTCGGTGATTAAAGATGTCTCGTAATAAAATGCTCTCAATTTTCACTGACAATTATACTCGGATAAATTCAAATGAATAATAATTATTTTTAGAATACACACATCATCAGCTTATAAATTATAATATTCTTGATTAACGATCGCTTCTGACCTTTCCTAAGCGCACGTATAAACCGCACCGCAATAAACCTCATATATTTCGTATCCCACGTATATCCGAGGAAAGGAAGAATATCATCAAACACCTAATGAGT
Source organism: Cecidostiba semifascia (assembly GCA_900474235.1). Classification (NCBI taxonomy): domain Eukaryota; kingdom Metazoa; phylum Arthropoda; class Insecta; order Hymenoptera; family Pteromalidae; genus Cecidostiba; species Cecidostiba semifascia. Next base: position 16,131 of record UCQR01073255.1, read on the forward strand.
TATCGGAACGCAGTGAAATAAAATCATGACCCCAAAGATCGAAGCCGCTAATAAGCCACGGCTGGTCACTTTGTGCTGCGTATACAATCTCAGCTGCAGCAGCAGCAGCTCTGATCATTATACACACGAGAGTAGCCCTTTACGCCATGAAATTTATGACAGTCGAGAGAAAATGACGAGGGCATAGTTCGTTATACATTAATCGTCTCTCCATTCGTCCTCCACACTTCACGTGTGTGCTTAATCCTTCTCCGATAGCACACACACACACGGGCTATCTCTCGATTAAGACGGAGCTTTTCCTTTCTGCGTTTTCTAATAAAATGATTTATCGTTGCGTACCGAGGATGTAACGGGTGCTCGCGCTTGTGGATAATTTCGGATTATATTAGCCGTTGCAGCTCGTTTTTTATTTCCTAAGCGCGTATTTCGTGGGATTTAGAAAAATTAGACATGCTTTTTTCGATATTTCAGGAGAGAGATGCTTTATTGCCGGCGTTTAATGAATTGGAGAAAGGGGACCTTTCGGATTTTTGTTTTCTATATTTGTAATTTATATGGGCACACGTCACTATGAATTTTCTCTTGTATATTAGTAATGCACGAAGCTTAAGGTTCAGATGGATACGGGATAAATAATTCATTTATACGCTGATAGTTTGTTGAATAATATTTCATTTTCCATTAATCAAACTTTAGAAACATTACTTGTGCTAAAAGAACATTACGAACGCGCAATAAAGGCTTTAGATGAAAACTGCAAGTTTCAACGCATATACCTGCAATAACGTATGTTTTGCGAATTGCGTTAAAAGAAACGCAGGTAAACATCTTAAACGCGTTATTACTTCGATAAATTAAACTTATTAAGGATTTAAACATCGTATAACAAAGTTCTTAATGATCTAATTTTATATCATCGTTACAAAATCGTCTACTCTCGAGAGCCTCAATTAAAAGGAGATAAAATATTTTATTTCTTTTGATCTGCGTTTATAGCTTCTTAAATGCGAACTCGGGTACGTCAGCGTTTCTTAATAAGGGATAACAAACCCTAATGAATGCCCGTAAAATTTTTCAATATTTTTCATCAAATTCTTAAGGTGTGTTATGCAATATATTTAATTGCTTGTTTTACAGAAATGTATTTATTTGAATAATGCGTAAATAATAAAAAAAGTATATAGTGAAACCGACGATATTAAATCAAAGTCACGAGAGCCGATCGACGCGTTAGAATTTCTGAATGTCTTCATCATCATCATCTAAGGCTCGCCGGCTGTCACAAACAGGATCAGCCGCGATAGATACACGCCCGAGCGGACAGTCAAAAAATCCCGTTTGACAACCCCCAGTTAGATCGATGCTTACACACTCCTCAAAACTTTCGTATATAAATCCTCAAGATAAACGATATAATACCGGTCACCCGTGAAAAATCCAGCCACGTAATTGGCCGCATTATAGAAAAGCGTGAACAGCCGATAACGGCACACTTTCGGTCCCGGCGTTTTTTATATGCTTCGAACAGACGTTCACCGCTCGACGATCTAAATCGTTCCACATATGCAAAATATCTTCCTGATGCCGCACGTGTACTGCCTCTCTGGTGTAAGGCGATTTTAAAAAAGAACGCGAAAGTTGCGCTGCGGGGCGAATCGATTACGCCCTGGCCCTTCCATTATCGTTGCGCAGATTTCTCTATACCGAAAGATCTATATGACTACAGCGAGGTTCGATTAAACGTGTGTGTAGCGAAAAATTAAGAGTAGGTATATGGTTATCTGAATCGAGTGACGTCGCGGCTTCAGGCGGTTGTTGCCTGTAGGCTGTATGTGAGCGTTACAGCTTCCGATTTTTGAAAAAGATCGATGATTTAAATCTATGTAAGCTTTGATACCATATCGCATAAAATTATACGTTTTTTGTTTGCTTGAAATTGCGATGTTATTTTTTATGTACTTCCTGAGCTACAAATTTCAACTTATTGACGATATCGATTGCAATATTGGTGTACTCGTTTGTCATTCACCGCGATACAACTAATCAAAATTCAAAACCATAAAAACACGCTCCTGTAAAGAGTTATAAATTATATGTTACCCGTGGGTAATCAAAATTCTTTTATATCCAACTAAATTGTTGCTACCAAGTTAATTAACTACTGCTGCATAATAAAACATTTCAAATGCAATCCTCACTCGGCTATATCAATCAATTGGTATAAAAAAGGATTTCACCAGTTCAGCTATTACAAATGCAGCTAAAGTTCAGTTTTTCTGACTGTGCATTAAGTAACGTGAACCTTTTTCGAAACAGGTTTATTCCCGCGCGTCTATACTTCAAAAAGAGACTTTCTACCTATAAAATAATGGCGCCACATTCCCTCCAAATTTTTACTTTTTGGTATATAAGAGAATATAAAAAAGGCACACACGTTTCTCAAATATATTAACTTTCGTCGAACTCCTGAACTCTCATTATGTAAAGATCACGACGATCCGCACGACCTATCCCAAGTGAATTAAAATGGAAATTTCTCTGCTTCATTCGTGTATGATATATGTGACAAAGTCACACAGTAAAAATACCGTTCACCCGTATAAGCTTATATATATGCCTAATGAGTGCTTCTAGTTTCACGTCTCTGAATTTATCGCTGCGGCTGTGCTTTATGGATTATACAGTATGTAGTAGGAGATTTTAATAGGCTTTTGATAATACTTTCAAATTTATCTGAAAAACTTTTCAGTTTCACTTCTTAACCCATCGCACTGCAAAATAAAACCATATATATTATAACCCAGTAATATCAAATAATTCTCAACCGCGGCACACACTTTCTTATTCCAATGTATACAAGACACCTGCAATCAAAATTAACCCCTGATGGCAAAATCGAATCAGCCGATGATAAATCACGCACAAAATCCAAGGAACCCGCCGCGCCGCGCCTATCACACGCGAAATAACCAACAAATTACACACAGGCCGCTTCTCCGCGTCTAATTCCTCAAGAGCACACACATCTCCACACTCTATCATCATCTGCACAGCAATGACACGTTTCGCGCATACATATACACACATATGTGTATAAAGTCTCGATCGGCAAGTCGAGTCTTCGTGCAGTAGCGCTCGACGCCCCTTCTTAGCGATACACGAAAGCGCATGTCTGATGGGCGGCTCCTCTCTCAGAGATATGAGGGGGCTAGATATAGACGGTATAACTGGTGGGGAGAAACTACTACTATTACTACCGGCGCCGTGTGTACACCGCTCGAGGGCTTCCGGATTTTCGGCGATGATTGCAGCGTGCATATTTGTGTCGGGAGTGTTTTACTTTTTCTAATGGGTGCTAATTTTGGAGCTTTTAATTTATATAAATGCCTTTTCCCACGAACTTCATGAAGAAGCAAACTTTCCATGTTCGCCATCAGCTGCTACTTTTGCCGTGATCACGACGTTAATTAAGACGCGAATAATCGCAAGGACTCGGAGAGCTTCAGAACAACTTCAAAGGATGCGAGCCTCCGCGCTTTCTTGGGATTTCACGACGCATGATTAATGAATTAACCGATGAAACATGCGTGAGCAACAAAAGCCGAGTCGGACGATGATGGATCTTTGAGAAAACGCGCGAGTAGAGGAGAGAGAGTTCAAGTGTATGATTGAGGGAATGAGTCGTATGGGAACGAAGGAGCGAGCGATAAAGGAGACTGTTTTCTTTTGTTGTTTGACGATGGTATTTTGAGAAAAATTTTGAAGTTCACATTGTAAGAACACAAGAGGGTAGAAATAATCCATACTTAGGCATGGCTACAGCATGTATGTAAATCAGAAAAAATGAACTATATAATAGCACAGTATTAGTAGATTCCCATGCATGATCCCATTAAAAAAGCAAAACAGTCCCAGAGTCTCTATAAAATCGATCCGTATTACCATAAATTAAAATCACCCCCGAAAAAACCCCCCACACACACACACGCACAGTTCTCACACTCTGCGCACAGCCTCCCCCACACCCCCCGACAATAATAATCTTCGAGGCGCAAAGACACAGCTGCGGCTGGTACTTTTAAAAAAAGACAAAAAAAAGGCCAAGAACCGTAGCAAAGGGGGAAAAGCCCGGAGGCAACTATAGTCTGTATATACATACGGCGGCGCTCGCGTGAAAGTGACACGCCTCGAAAAATGCGCAGCTCCAATAGTAGCGCACTGGCGGACTCTGTCCCTACGGCGGCTTGTGAGCTATAGAGGATCGCCGAAAGGTGGTGGTAAAGGCAAGAGCGCGCGCGCGCAAGCCGAATAGAGGAGGCGGCACAGTCGTAGCCGCGCACTCAAGCGCTCTCTCTCTCTTTCTCTCTGTCGTTGCGCGCAGCGACGAGGACTCTCAGTCATGTGTATTATACTCGTCCGCGCGCTATCACTCGCGCGATGACGATCAGCTGTTCCGTCACGCGTCGGCTGCTGCTGCTGCTTTTTCTCTTCTTCTTCTTCCTCTTCTTCTTTCTAGTGTAGTGAAGCGACAAACTGTCTTCTTCTTCTTCTTCTTCTTCTTTCGTCTTCGTACTGTACGATGTAATATAATATACTCCTTTCGTTACTATACTATTTTTGTATACGCGAGTGCAGCTGCTGGGAAGGATTATAATTGTATAGAGGATCGTGTGATGGTGTGCACAGTGTGAAAAAAGAAAAAAAGTTCGGTTGGTGATATATGTAATATCGAATTTATAGCGCGAGAAGATATCGAGGCTGTGAAGTTCCGCGAGTGAAGAGATATCGAGGCTGGGGAGCCTCGTGAATAATATAGGCAAACTGGAGGTCCTCGGGATGTTTCCGCCGCGCACAGAGGCGCCGAGCGCCGAGAAGCTCGCGCTCTGCTATGCGCCCCACGTGGACATGACCACGGTCATCGAAGTTGAGGTGATTTTTTATATTTGATATCGTTTTTTTTTTGCGTGTGTGTGTGTGTGTGTGTGTGATTATTATAATTAATTTGTGCGTGAAGAATTCGAAACAGCTTTTCGCGGAATACGTTGTATAAGTGTATTCATTTTTTAACGATTCATAATTTTGCAATAATCATGCGTAATGCGGTATTCGAGTTAATTATTCCAATTACTTCATTAAAAGCGTAATTTTCTCATTTATTTGAAATATAAAGTATGTTACGAGAAAAAATATCAATTACGTATACCGTCATATAAATAAAAAGTGCCGTGGTGGATTCTTGTCTCTCGTTACACGAACACGTGAGATTCGAAATTACATTAAGTATATTTTCTGTGTACCTTAATTAGGTGCAGCTGGTTATCCGTGAAATTATGCTTTATAGCCGGAGGATTTTTTTCTCTCTCTCTGTTTCGCAGTTATTAAGGGGCGAGAACACGTAGCTAAAAATATTTTTTTCGGCTTTTAAAATTTATTCAGCATAAGTTTAGTAATTATATCATTTAATTTTTATTATTTTATCTACACATTAGAATAAAATTAAAAACTATTTTTCTCATTGAAACGCCGCAACATTTTTCGACAAGAATATTAAACAAAAAAATGTTCCGATAACACGAAAATATTTTAAAACATACAACACCAAATTCAAATGATTTTGGAGGAAATGGAAACTTTGCTTCCGACGAACGCTAATTGATATAGTGAGCAGTCAGTAAAAGTTTATATACATAATGGGCAAGTAATTTGTACCTCAAAAATATCTCTCGCCATTGGATTTGGTTAGTCGTCGAGTCACTTACTATCGTCATTACTGATTCTTATCTTTAGCACCGCCGCGAACTCCGGTATTTTCAAGCTATTAGGCGAAAGTATTCCGTTATTTCCATCAGAATTATCGAATTTCCAATTCTCCTGCGTCTACCATCGATAAATTAATGCACACAATAATTATTACTATTCAAGAATCACCAAAGCACCAACTATTCCTCTAACAAAAACAAAAACATACACACTCACAACCAGTATAAAAAAAACAAACCCTCTCTATCCTCCTATAAAAATCCACAACCAACTCGCATCCTGCCTCTCTCTTACCTACACAAATACCGCACACAAACACACAGACGCGCATACAACATCCCGGCTAGAAATAAAGCGAGGAAACAAACGGAAAAGATGCGAATAATGGGCAACGCGAGCGCGCGCATGAATTGCACAGTTTGCGCGGATAATCGCGCGGAGCGGATGCATCCCTTTGATTATGCAAGTCCGGCGGCGGCAGCGGCCTGCAGCCATGAAGATATTACAGATCGTATCGCGAGGGCTGCACGCGCGCGTCGAGGATGTGTACCGCCGGGCTAAAAGGGGGACGCGACGACTCTTGTAGCTATATATATATATATATATATACACGTGCTTATCCACGACGGATCTTTATGCACGCGTAAAACTCGGCTTTTTCGGAGGTATTGAGACGTAAATGCCGTGTGTGTGTGTGTGTATAGAGGTTCGTCGACCAGTTCGTGCTCGCGAAATATATCGGGTGATTATGCGATTGAGAGCGTTTCGCTTTTCAGACGGGTGTTTTGGAACTACAGGAGAAAAATTAATTGGCAGTGATTTTATATTGCTTGTTTTAGTACGCGCGAAGGTTGTTTTTTGAATTTTTGGCGAGTGTAAGCTTGTAGAGTTGTTAATACTGTATATATGGTAATCAATTGGAGATGGACTGAATCTGTTGCGCAACTCTCCGCGAGTCGTTATTTATTTGTTTTTCATTCAAAGAGCTGCGCGTATAATAAAATGGAAGAAAACAAATTAGTTAGTGATTGATAGAGTCGTTACTTTCCGTGAGTACTAAGTATATATACGCAAGTGTTTGGAATAATGAATTAATGATTTAAATAATACATCGAGTCGAGATGCAAATACCACCGTCACTCCAATCATTCATGGTTTTCATTCACCAACTCCATTAGTTCATTGACTCAATCTCGCTTTATAAATTATTCATTTTATATTGAAAACTAGATGAAAAAAAAATCTCAACAGTTCATTACGACCTTTGCTCGACTAACACACTTTCTGAAGAGTATACAGCGTCCCAGTGACTAATATCGAAGCTCATATTCCCACAACCGCAAAATACCGGCGCACTATACGAATACCAATATATCCCGCGTACTGATGATGAGGGCATGGAAAATTGACTCCCATTACACACAGGCACGGAAACACACTTGACCGTTTTTTAATATCGCTTCATCCTTTGTCATATGTCCAGAGGCATCCTTTCTAAAGGCTTTTCACCTCGCCGCGTTCTCGGAATATTTCAATTACACTTCGCACGCCGACTTTTTTTCTTCATCGATTCAACAGCGTATATACACTGAGACAAATGAAATACCGTTTCTTATATTATATAGAAAGCGTGCAATTTTTTTTTCATCCACACGGGCAATATTTAATCTTGATCGCTGGGAGGCAACATAATATAATATAACACTTTCGCACGATCCTTAATTTTCTTTTTTAATCGAAGACACACACAGAAAGAGTAATTACGGGATCGCTTAATCAATCCCGATCTAGAACACAACAGGAAGTCGTCGGCCCCCGAAAAGTCGCCTCTGCAAAAAAATAAAACGTGAGAATCATCGCCGTCGCTCCAGATATTTAAACACGTGATGATGCTTATACCTATATAGTCTCTAGAATAGGCTCGATGACGCATGTACGCGCGCTTATGCCCCGGAGGTGAGAAAATCATCAGAGGATTTATGAATGGCCCGATCGAAACGGAGGTGCGAGAGAAGTGACTTCTTGCGGTGCTTTATTATCTCTAATAACGACTTATCAAGCGCGATATGATTTGATGATACTTACGGTCTTTCTGGACCGCTATTATACGTGTATATAATACACTTTCTTAATTGTCACTCTCGTTGCGATAATTTCGCCCGATTTCATTAACGAACGCTCTTGTGTGTGTGACTTTCATTCATCATTAATTTATACATACATATAAAACCAGAGAGCGCGTATTCATTTATATAAGTATATCGCGATTGACATAAAAACGTTGCATTTAAAAGAACATATCTCAGGGAAATATACATGCATTGGTATGGACGATTATTTTAACAAATTAACGATTTAATAAACATTTGTCAGTGTTCCTTCAGTGTGTTTCCACTGTATACATTCAAATCATAAATATAAAACTTTCGCAAAATCATTAATAACGAAGGTACATACACATATCCACTCCCCCTTAACCTCTAACAGTATCGATACCCCTCATTTCTCTTTATCAACTCCTCTCTCTCTCACTCTCGTATCCTCATCTTCTTCTCATAAGCCTGCATATGCACCCGATGTGTGTGTGTGCGCACAGTTATCCTCAACCTCAGAGACTCGCAGAATAAGCATCGCGGGAAGATCCTCTTGGCAGTGCGACACACCTATATACATATTTTCTGCCCGTGAGCTATTTGTGTTGCGACAGGTTGCTACTCCCCGGATTTGCATAGTTTATATGCTTCTCTCTGCGACGGCAGCTACACATTACGACGCATACGTGCTCCCGCGCCTTCCTCCTTCCTCTTCTCTTTCTCTTTTTTTTCCATAAATTGCAAGCGCAGGCAACTCTTTTCGGCCGATTTCTTTGCGGTAAATTATTATCGCGATGGGACTGGCCTTTTTCGGAGAGCGACCGAAAGTAAATTGCCCGCGCGCTTTCGTGTGAAACGCGCTGAATTTCGTTATTAAAAGGCATGAATGAGATACGAGAGTAGAGCGGTTAACTGATATTGATGGTTGGAGTGTATGTATGTATAGGGACTCGGTCGATCATCGTCAACTGGGTGTGTTATTAAAGGATTTGTTTGCATAGTTAATTGATTGTCCGGACGATTTTTCTCGCGATGATTTGATGCGGCGAATGGCTGATTTATAATTGATATTAAGTTATGACGGGGACGTCGCGATTTATCTTATCACGTCGTGTCTTGGAAAGTTTATAGGGAAATCGGTCGCTCTTGTACGTTATACCTTATGGCTCAAAAGTAATTGATTTTTTTAAAGTAATAGCCCTTATAAATATCTTGAAATTCCTTTGGATCGTTTCGGAGTGTAATGAATACGAAGAAAATCGATCCATTTACAAGCCTTATATCGAGTACTAAAATTGTACCTTTACTGTATACTCATTTTCAACGAATGTTTATTGAAACTCAATTTTAAACGAATATTATAGCATAGCTATTACAGCGACGTTGTATACACAAACTTCGATGTTAAAATTCTACGAAAGCGCATACAATGAAACGGCGCAGTAATTTACGAAACTAAAATGCTACTACACACTTCTCGAAACTCTCTCGGCTTGGCTAATCCGCGTGAATTTTATCCCCATTCATTTTGGCTGTCGCTCGCTCTTAGCTTTGTTCCTCAGTGCGGGCACCCACGCGTTATTGCTGCTCCTCTTCTGGCATACGATAAGCAACCGGTCAAAAATTTATGCGATCGGACTGTATACTGACACAGCAGTAGTCTCATATAAGCCGCGAATAAACGGGATCTCCTCGTGGCGAGAGCAAGCTCAAACGCGTTATTTATGGAAATGCCATACCGATGCGTTTGTTCGAGAGGAGCTTTCTTTTTATTTTTTTATTAATTTTTTTTCGAGGAGAATGTTTACGAGCATGGGAATCAGTTCATTAAAATTGCGGGATTATGGGTATGTAGAGGTAGGGCTGAATTTTGAAACGCGGGGTATAAATATGTTAATGTAAAGGGATATAATATACACATGCTTTTGAGTAATTTTTTCGACGTTTATTGCTGCGGCGTCATTTTTCCATTGCAAAATTTGATGGCAATTCTGGATTCTATATATGGTAGCGGTCGTTGGTATGGAAATATTCCGATTCTACGTGGGGGGATTCTCTCAGTCGTATCGATACGAAATTCGAGTATATGTAGATTGAAAATATGACTTATTTCTATATTCTGTAGATCTGCATCCATCAGAAACCATACGGACATTTGTTATGTGCGTGATTTGTAAAAAGTGGATTAGATCATCCATGAAATCAAACTTTTATAGGTGATCTTGTCAAAAAAGATTCACCATAGAACATAGAAATAGCATATAATATATTTTTCGAATATTCTTCAGTATGTGGATTTTGTTAAGAAAAAGGATTTGGATAAGAAAACCCTCGTTCAACATTTAAAAAAAGGAAGATTTTCGTCAGGCAGTTATAGCATGATTGGCTCAAAAGAATGGGCCCACCAAGATAGTTTTGGCATAGGTGCGCATATGCCACATATCGCTGCTAGCCAGAAACTTGCAGAAAATTGAACCGGTGTGAGGAAAGCCAGTCCAAAATATTATATTACTTTACTTTCTTCTTTAATATTTATTTGTGCAATACAAAAAGAAAACAGTTATTACATTTACATACATAATATAAGTCAATAGTATATACATGTAATTAAATTGGTCAGGTAGTCAGTCACATTATGTACAGGTATTAGCATACCAAAATGATCACATTTCATATAATTTCATATTATTGTACATATGGGTAATTCCGCCGTAACTTGCCCAAAAGTTGGTTTAAAAAGTGTATTGTCAAAATCAATTTACTTAAAGTTCTAACGGCTATTTGTATTGTAATATAAATTAACTGTGAAAAGTAGAACCAGAATTAATTACGTCTGTGAAAAGTTACGTTGAAAATTAATTTTTTCTGGTTACGGAACTGACATATTAACATTGAAATAAATTCTACACACGTTATGTTTTATTATTTATAGACTTTATTATAACTATAAACAAATATATATCTATATTTTTATACTATTTTTTGTACGATATACTTTTTTTATTAGTTATTTTACTTTTTTTCGTTAT
>UCQR01073294.1:2315-13808 GCA_900474235.1 Cecidostiba semifascia
ATATAAGCTTTTGTCTCATCTCGGATACTCGTGTGTACTAGTAGCTCGTTATTTCGCTTGTATCGCGGTGTTCCATCTGAGATGAGCATCGGCTTGTGTGCGCGTGTACTTTGCGGAAAATAGTATAGTTGCATGATGATTATTATGTCATGTTTTTGTAAACACGTTATTATGTAACGACTCACGATGGACTTTGCGGAGGAAGAGCCAAACTACTGTGCGGCGCCTATATACTCCTCCGCGTTTTATGCTTTTCCTTTTGTTTCGCCGCCGCCGCCGCCGTTATGTTATTTTATACGGTGATTTTCATTTTGCTCTATATTTTCCCGAATGATATTTCGTCTATAGCTTATTTTCCGATCTGTGTATATACGCGTACATATAGTCGATATAGGCGATAAATCACTTTGCGAGAAACTGTGTCGAAGTATAACCTGTAGCAATCGAAACATGCAGTTTAACCTCGATCTGTATCCTTTTGAATAGTTTTTTTTTTATATTATTCTCTCCAACAAAAAAAAATTCAACAACAATCTTTCGCACGCGATGCTCATCTCTCCGAGACTACAATAATCAAGTCGCAGCGAAGCATCCTGCTCATAGTAGATTCCTAAACAACATGTGTGTCACTCACAAGACCGCAGGGTCGTCTCCTTCTCCAGCTCTTCTCTATATACCTCTTACACTTCACCAGAGCACAACAGAACACAACAATCACGACGACGACGACGACGACGGCAGTAATTCCAATCCCGAAGGAAAAAAAAAACGCTCTCACCACTTTATAATACACGCGCGCGTCCAAAGGTTCGTTCGTGCGACGCCGGCCGAGGGCGAACTAACTCTCCGCTCGCTACTGCTCCGCTTTCCTCTCGCGCTTCTACTACTCTGTTTTGCCGAGCGCGTCGAGCGCGCGCTCTGCCGTCGGATCGCCGTACCATCGTATAATGATCCCCCCCGTATGTATATACACTTCTCTCTCTCTCTCTCTCCTTCTCTCTCTCTCATATACTGTAAAATTTTTACGAAGCAATTAACCTTAACCCTCTACTTGCTCAGCAGAGGAATTCGGGATGTGATGATCGTGTGCGTATATATTACGCGGGGGTGTGTGTATCCAGAATGTGCATGGTTGACGAGAGAGGATGATCGGGTGGGTGTCGCACGTGTCGCAATTATATATATGTATACATATACATATACATATATTGTGTGGGAAGAAGTAGGATACTGCTGCTGTTGCGGTGTATAGCGCGCAAGGTTTAATCCCTCTGCGTGAGCGCGCGGGGGATTACACGCTCTCTGCTTTTTGTTTCGACTCGGATTGACTGCTGCCGCCGCACGTTCATGGAGATTTTTTGTTGACACTCTTTCAGGAAAAGATAGAGAGAGAGACAGAGCGTTGAGATATATCTATATACATACACATCCCTAGAGAGATGAACTGGCGTCGAATATTTCTATACGCGTTGTATATCTCATTACAAGCACACAATGTGAATTCATTCCGAATAAGCGATCGTATTACATTGATAAGTCGACGCGGGTATAATATATAGTCTCTTTGTTATCAGCGCGCCGCAGACTCATCCCTTATTCTCTGACGGACAGTTAAGTAATACATCGATTTATGTATATACATACTGCGCAAATTGTCTCTATATAATGCCGGCCGATGTGACACCACAGTATCCGATATCTATCTCATATAGCTTCTATATAACGAAGAGAGCGACTCTATACTCCTTCGTAATCCCCCGCACTTTTGCGTATCGGTATTATACTGTATAACTCGAACTAATAATAAGCGGCTCTGCTACACGCCGGTATTGCCGAAGATATAAAGCGAGGAGGATCAAGAATTTTATACCGCGCGAGAGAGCGGTATACTATGATCGTGTAAAGAGAGTAGTAGTAGTAGTAGAGAGTCTAATACGAGAACACTTGCTGCCGGGCCGTAAAATTATAAATAAACCCTTTTAACGTCCGACCTAATAAGCTACATCTTTATTGCGCCATCTCTACTATCTCCCAAGATGATAATAACGGAGTATTAGTATAGCTATACATAGTGCATACGCTATTAGAACGAGAAAAATCCACGCGTCACATCGCAGCAGTAGCAACTCTGACGTCGTCGTCCGATCACGCGACGACGACGACGACGAACTATCGGCGAAACTTGCAGGTAAACTCGAACTTTCGGAATTGCACGGATGCGAGGAGAGGGACTATACTGAGGGGATGATTGGTTACGGGCTACTACGCTGGAAGGAATAGCTGCTGCTGCGATGCTTATAAACTCGCTGCACGACGCATACAACGTACGATAACATTGATAGCTATGCGACGCAGGAATCGTGCAGTGTAGTATATGCGTGGAAGTGCTCGCATACGAGCGATGCAGTTTGACATAGGATGACAGCTATTCATAGTATATATAGATGACTGATGTTTGACGACGATGAAATCGATAGTCTAGGATAAATTATATTCTTCACTTCTTTTTATTTTTTTTTAAAAAAGTACAACCGATGTTTCCAGCAGAGGAGAATAAACTTTGAACTCGCGCTCCGATCGATAGTTCATGGCTCCGGAAAAAAAAAACAAATCCTGATGGCGCCTATATCGCAGAATTCAAACGAGCAGTACCGAAACGACTACGATATCTCGGAAAGAAAAACAGCAGTAGTGTATATAGCACATATAGAGGAGTGTAAACGGCCGCGGTGCGACCGGCCCTGATCTCCTCTATAAACAACGATTCTCAAAGTTCAAACGCGCATATGTATACGACGAGTCAAGGGTTCCAGCCGGGCACGCGCGAACCCGCACAAAGCCACGATGAGACTCGTGCGAAGGCTGTTACATAGGTATACTACTGCCGTGTCTAGGCAATCACTGCTGATGGCGTTGCTATGTAAATACAAGCATTTTATTGTATACGCCAAGAGTATGAAGGAACTGTTCTATTAAAAAAAAAAATATATTTTCCAAATTAATACTTACACGGCATCAGAGTCTTGAAAAATATCGACAATTTCAGCGAGTATTAGGTAACTCATGCATAGTGTGTGTGTGTGTGTCCGCGTCCAATCTCTCCCATCTCCTATCGCAAACCACATCTATATAATATAAATACGTGCAGCTCAAAAGATAGATGCTCCTTTCCCCCCCCCTATGACTACTGGTACACACTGCAAGCCCGCAGATATATATCCTGGCGATCATTACACGCACACATACTCGACCTAGCCAAGCTGCGTCGCTTCCGTTTCCGCTTCCTGCAGCGCAGCTACTGCAGCCGCCGTGACGGCCTCTCTCGCTCTCTACGCTCTTCGTTAGAGATCGCTAATTTTCATTTATTACCGCGCCCGCCTCTCGTTATTTTTCTCCGGCGTCTATATAGCGGGAAAAGCTGCGCTTTTTGCGAAGGACTGCGTTTCTTTTTCAAGTATGCGCACAGCGTGGATTGAAGCTGTTTAATTTCCTGGCGACGATTCTGGAAGGAGGAGCAGAAAAGGGGGGGATTAACACACTATGCTAACGAGCTTTCGCGGCGAGGATAAGGAGCGTGAGATTACCGGGGATTGGAGCTCTGGTGGTTGGTTTTGTTTTATTCCGATGATTATCGACGGAGAGTATATACAATGCAAATTTGTATTATTGCAGTTTTTCAATTATCTATACAACATTATAATATACGAGAACTGCTGCACGGAAAAGGTCGAGTCGTGTTTTTATTATTAGCGCTAAAGAAGAAAACCGTTAGCGCTACTTGTAAATATTCATGACCCACTTGAGTAGATTGTGGATGCAATGCGCGCGCGCTACTAAGCGTCTTGTCAACTAGCATCTTATCTACCGGCCGCGCAGAGAGAAGTGATTACCCATTAACTAATAAAGTTTAACGTCGCAATGAAGGCTCAGCATTTATACGCTCTTTCTTTTTTTCCCTGCTCACGGCCTAATCAGCGAATTAAACCACTTGGCACTTTTTCTTCCTCTAAATTACTGCATCGCCAATGATGCGCATTAGTATAGCATTTCATTAAGATTTTATCTCAATGTCGACGCGTTATGCAGAGCTGCCGACACATATAATAAAGGAAGAAAAAGCTGCAGCCAACGCGACTTTATTTCTGCCGCGCCAGCTCTCCTGCACATCTCGGCGAAATTCAGCCCTGATGGGCGCGTGAAAACAGTAAAAAAAGAAGCACAATAATGCTCAGACACTATACCGCGAATTGATTTACGAGTTGCGTCGTCGTCGCACAAAGGCCAAATCTCTCTCCTCTCACGAAAACGCCGCGACTCACGTAAATACCCCGAAATTCAGCCCTAAGCCTCTCTCTCTCTCTCGCCTTCGTTAGAGCGACCGGGACGCATAACGATTAGGAATTAGAGCACTCCAGAGAGAGGAGGAATAAGGAAGGAACATCGCTATGGTGGAGTCGTGGTGCTGTGTATGCGCGCGCGTGTGTGTGTGCCACTACTGGGAGCACTTGGACTATGCGACGCCTGCGGGAGGTGCCGCTGAAATATCGACCCTGACGTATATACGTATACGGACCGTGTCGTTGTGTGTATAGGTATACATATAGCTACGAGAGCAGCAGCAGCTCTTGTTAGCGCCGACCAGCTTTTCTCGATGCTACTGATGCTGCTGCTACTGTTTAGGGAGAGACACGCGCGAATAGCTAACGAAGTTTGTTGTTGCTTTTTTGAAAGTGCTTTCGAGGCTATACTGCGGCGATGGTTTCATTAGGGGACTGTCTTCTGTATACTTATTTGTTTATTTATGATTATGATGATGGGGAAAGTTTTGCGGGGGTGTTTTAATTTTAATGAGCTCGTGATGTATGCGTACTTTGGGCGACACCTGCAGCGTATTAAATTTGTTGAAGAATAAAATTTTAATAAACGTTACGTTAATCCACTTTAATTCTTCCTTTAATACGGATCATAATTAACAGCGCTTATAATAACGCCATTTCACCGAAAAATCTTCGAATCGAAATACAGAAAGAACAAAATTCTAAGGACACAAGCTTCGAGCGGAAATCGATGTCCAGGAAAAAGCGTGCGTATACATAAATCCGTGCGGGCGTGTAATAAAAAGTCCGGTGTAAAAAAATCGACACGCCCGAGGGGGAGACATAGATAGTTTTCGCAATACACACGCGTTGCTTGCTGTTCCCGTGAGAGAGAGAAAAAAAGGGACGAAGCCCTTTTGCCTCCCGCGGGTCCTTGTAAACTCGAGTTTATGATAGCGGCGCAGTGGTTTTTAAGGATTTTCGAAAGTGGAAGAAGGGAGAGAGAATGTAAGTGTCTGGCTTTCAAGGAGGTTTATACAATATATTTTTTTTATTTTAGTTGTGACGGTAGATGTTTTATTTGCATAAAACCTACATGATTAGAGAGTTAAGATATCGGGTGGTATTGAATTTTATCAGTTGCCGCAAAACCGCTTTGATATGTGTGCGCTTCTCGAGAATTAAGCTGCTATGCTTCGTTTACTTACATATACTTGGATTTAATATTTGAAATTATGCTAAGCATGATAAATTTGTAGAATATTTCAAAAACGAAACTCTCCAGCGAAATATCAAAATTGTAAAAATTTCATACAACTTTTTTCTAAACATCATATCTGTAACCTTATTAGAATAATGTGAAGCACGCACGTGAACTTGTAACCGGAATTATCTACATTTCAAATGTAACAACAAATTTAATTCAACGACCAAACAGTTTGAGAGCCCGTGTCGTGACGTTATCTTGTGTGTGAGTGTGTAGACAAATACTACGAACCATTCTTCAATCCTCCTCTCGAATTAATCGTCTATTCATCGATAATACAGAGACGCGCTTAGACGTCGTCCTTATACATACAAGCCCATGCACACACTCGGTGCATTAGCATTTTTTCCATTCGTTTTCTCAATATTCCGCTCCCATAAACTCTTTTGTACTTTCTTCCTCTCTGCTTTCCGGCTTACTTTGCGCAGCTTGTAGTGGTGTGCGAGTACTTGTGCGCCGTATTTGAGGTCGTGTGATCCAATACGATTTTTCATCTGCTATTGGCGGCTTTCTCAATATTTTGAAGAAAAACAAAAGTGATCTCGCAGAATCGATTGGGAGTATATTCGTCGAGAATTTACTAAGTGGGTAAATATTGTGAAACACATTTTTGTTATACCTCATGCATGAATTGTTTCATTAACATATACGCGTAAAATTCAAGATCTGCAAAGGTGATGTGAGTTTTAGTTTTTATTAAAGCTTATGAAAGTCCACGAAAGATTTCATTACTCATATAATATAATATTCGATTGTTCTCCAAAAATTTCAGCTATTGCTTCGCCTGAATAAATAAAAACAAGTTTATGCTCACTATATCTTCAGTTACGTGCTGGTGATATTTGAATAAATCGATCAAAATCGTGCTATCCATTTTGCTATAAATGGCTGGCATTTTATCACACTTGCAATTCAGAGTAAAATCCAATCGGAATCACAGAAATTTTTTTTGTAATTTCACAGTTAAAAATGTTTGCAATTAGTGTTTGCGGACTCGGCGATGCGAAAGATACTACGTAATATAAAAATCTCGCAGATATTTAAGAAACTGCGAGAGACCTGTATTTTCACTCTCGGAAAGAGACCTGTACCGCGTCAACCAAACTGCGAGCGAAAGTGACGCATTTTACAATACGCATATAGACAAACTGGCAGAAGCAGCGCAGCAAACAGACTTTTTGCCAGAGTTTCCGTTTTTTTCCGCACCAATTGGCCTCGATTCGTTCGGCGCTATCGGAACAAGAAACAATAGCTTTCGACAGATCCAATTTTCCAGCGTGCCAAGGATCAAACGGAAAATCTTCAAATATACGTTGAAGTATATTCACCCATTCTTTTTTGTCATCCTGCAGGTAGCTTTTTGAGCAAATTGTAGCATCGAGTTTCAAAATAGATTTTATCATACGGGTTTGTCCTCATAAAATCACGGAATGAATAATCGTTGATCTGCAAAAGATGACTCAACCTCGACAACTAGCAAAAACAGCAGCGTCTCTATTCAAGCTTCCCGGACTTTCCCCTCGCATTTCAAGGGTTAGCAAAAACGCACACTCCAGGCCAGACGCGCGTCGCGAGTTTATCATTTCCTCCTCCACTTCTTTGCGACTCGATACAGCGCAGCGCGTACCTATGAAAGGATGAACCGTCGGAAAAGAGACTAGAGAGCGAAACTACCGCTGAAAGAGGCCGGACCCCGGGAAAACCCGTTGAGCATCTTCTTTTGTGTGCACAAGGGTCCAGACGCGCGCAGCAGCTCGCGGCCTATCGTGCGAGCAGAGCGCGCTTTTTTTTCTAAAGACGCGTCGCCCGGCTCTCGATTGCACTATGGACTCGCGAACGAGTTTTCGCTGCTAGAGTCTAGGCGAAGCTTCTTTTGACGATGCTCGCCGCGCGACAATACCGTCGCGCTGCGAAGTGAGAGAACAGCCTCGAGAGCCGCCGATGGCTTTATCTTGCAAATTTTATATATACCGAAGAGAGGAGGGAGAGGCAAAGACGAGGGAATTCCAAGGGTGAACGGAGAGGGTGGCACGGCTTCGGCTTGGTGTGTATTCTTCTTTTTAGTGCTTTCCGGTCGATTCGGAAACTGCCGCCACTTTTTGCGGTAAGGCGATATATGGGAAAACCGAATTGTTAGGTGGGTAGATGGTGTATGTGTGCTTGGCTCGTGCGCTGAGGGAAATTGTTTCTGGAAGCTTTTTTGCCGGTGTCTTTGTTACAGACTCCTTCTTCAAATTCATCTAGTTTTCTTTTATTACTTGTTTTTATTTTGCCATATTAACGAAATACTTGGTTTTTGCCCTTGGAAGTTTCATAGAATAAAGCAACGTTTTTGTACATACGTATGGTTTATATTTTATATCAATCGAAAATGTTAAAGATTTATTGTTTGAGGTCCTCGTGTGCTTATACTAGGAACTCATTAATAAGAAAAGTCAACATAGACTGCGTCGCATGTGTGAATTATTATCGCAACTTTGTTTTACTTTGATGTCTGGACAAACTTTAGCTTGTCATAACGAATTGCATAAATTATTTTTCTGCTTCAATAAACTTTTCTTTTCGAACACATTTTCCGGCATATTACCGCGACCCATTACTTATGCATGCTGATCAATAAGCGAGGACACCCACAAACTTGACTCGCCCCCTCGTCTCTACCCTAGGAAATCACGAGTTAACGAGTGAAGACAATATTTACCTTACCCTTGACTTCTTTCAGAGGGGGTCGCATGATAAAAAGATACTCGGAGGGAAAGTTTCCTTAGTTATCAGTGTAAACTGCACGGAAAATCCACTTTACCGACTGCGAGTTAGGAAAACCGTGTTTAGCTACAGCAAATATGGAACAGGGATCGCTTGTTGGTAAAGTAGTGAAGTCTAGTTTAAAAGTTCAACACTGTTTTAGCTTTTCAGGCTTGGAATGAATACTTGAATAAATGTTATAATATTGATTAGCATAACTAATACGCAATATTGTGTTTTTAATAGGTTACTTTTGTGACTTACGACGTCCATGGTGGCTTTAAAATGTTAGGTTGAATAAGTAAATACATACCTGAAACAAAAATATGTCATGGTTAATTTAATCACTTTTAGCTTACAGCTGATCTAAACTATATGATATATATATATACACTTAGATTAAAGCTAGGAGTGTCTAGTTTAAGAAGATATAACTTTTATAAAGGTAAGAGGTAAGGTTTGGCCAGAATAATCAACGAAAGTGCCATTTTCCAGATTTCGGATTTTTATCGAAAATGGCTACAGCTACATTCAAACCTCTGCCAATCGAAAACAGCTGATCTGAACTATATGATGTATATACTTGAATTAAAGCTGCCGTAAAAAGTGAAATCTTCACTGTTTTACTTTTAGAGGGTACATGATATTGTGTATTCTAACGACTACGAACAAATAAGTGATCTATGTGTAATAATAAGCTTTACAATTTTGTCTGTACTTTAGTAATAAGTATATTCATTTGAAAGAATTGTAACTAAAAACATCAATTCAGTCTTCCTTCAGAATTATTTGACTAAAGTACAGACTATAACGAGAAAATCATAATTCCTTCATTTCAAAATATGAATTCCAACTTCCAAAACTGTAAGCCCTCATTTTTCCGAGCAAAACAAGCTAACAAGTCTCTCAGCATCCGTAGATAGTAAAGCCGATAGATATCCTATCTCAGCGAGATCTAGATGTTTTCCGCAACTGAGATGTATACACCGACGGTCTGGTGGCTGCGGCCCGGGAATATCTCCTGAGCTATAAGAGAAAGAGACAACGGCAGAACCGCGACGAGTTACTTTCTAGCCCGAGGCGCAGCAGCGGCGGCGGCACTCGATATGCTCTCGCGCTGAGATATATAAAATGTGCGCACTCCTGCAGCCAGACTAGAACGTTCTTGAGTTTCGCACGAATTTCTATGCGCCGCAGCAACGCAACTCGTAAACACATACTCGACGCATGAAGTATATATAAATATACACGTATACTGGGAGTTTTCCAAGCGCATTCTCACGCTGGGCGTAGCACGACTATGCATTTTTCCCCTTCTTATTTGCCGAGTATATGCTTTAACATATTCATTTTGTATCAGTCGATCGTTAATGGGTATTGGATAGACTTGAGGAATATACATTCAGTTAACAGTTGCTGTTGTGACGTTATCGTTTAATATTCTGTGACAAATTTGATATCGTATCGAAAACTGAGTTATAGATATAGTAGTTTTACTACTTCAATTATAGGACGCTTAGAAAATAGAGCCAATCGATAACCAATAAAACAGCTCTATATATACAGAGATACAAAAGCTAAACATCTTATTCTTATAGTTACTTCCGAGGAAATTTAAATTAGTTTCGTCGCAGGACAAAAATAAAGCATGGAAATTCCGAGAGAGAAAATCTAGGTTAGAAGAAAGGTAGCTAGAAAGAAACTATAATTAAAACTCGCTAATTAGATTTTGCTAATTACATGTCTCTTCGTATTTCTGCGAATCCTGCCAACACCAGCAGCAGTATATAGTTCCGAACGGAATCGACGAAAGGTAGAGATAGATATAAAAAGATCCCGAATAACAATGAGACCCCAGCATACATCTGCTTTTTCCACACCTTTTCCGCTAACTACTTTTTCTCTCGCGGCTGTAGCACTTTCGTTTTTCTCGCCGTACGAGTCTATTTTTTCCCTCCTTTCGTTTTAGAAATCGATGCTAGGGGCTATATCGCCGAGACAACATTATTCTACAGACACTGCACATGTACATATTGGAGTGGAAAAGTGCGATTTCTCTCGCGGCACATTTTTTTCACTCCTCCCGCGGCGGGTCTGGGAGAATTGATTGTACTTTCTGCTGGTGCAGCAGCAGCTGTATATAATTATACATCTGCGCTTATAAACGAGCGCGAGACAGTTACCTAATGGCTTTTCACGGCCTGAGGAGGAGGATTACCTTGCGATAGGCTAGCGCAGCGCGAAAGTTCGTCTCTTCTTTTTTTTTGTAATGGGATTTGCGATTTGTAAGGTATCGCAATGCTGTTCGCTCTTGCTCAGCGAAATATTGGTAGATTGCGAAACGTGGTATATCGCGGCTTGCCAATTGATATCGTTTATTTGCTTTGCAAACAGTGAAACTACGCGTCTGCTGAAATGCATTTTAATGGCATTAATTTTTTTTCCTTTTACGATGGTAATTTACAAGATGTATGCATCGTTTCAATTTGTTTTTCAATTCAATAATTGATGAAAAACACGGACAGAAATTATTGCGATACATAATGAAATAGCTCTTCTTCTACGACCTGAGAAGATCGTATCTATAAGCTTGAGAGATGTTCTTGAGTGGTATACAAAAGTTTCGCAATAAAGCTCGCAGAAAATTTAATATTGGTGATTTATGATATTTCGAATCGAACCATTTTGATTTCAGAAACACGTCCAACTACCAATTCTTCTTTCGACGCCTTTTCTTCTGATGACCTTCATAGAGTCATGAAGGCACCTGCTGACTCTACGAAGGTCATCAGGTATTTGCTGTAGACTTCCCAGGTATTGTTATCTCGCATCTGTTGGTAATTAATAAGGTATTAATCTAACAAATCTATTTGTTTGAGTACACTACTACTTTCTTCAAATATTTAATCAACGAAGTAAGTTGCTTACGTCACAAAATTTAATAATTGACCATTTCTGATAAAAAAAAAGAATTCTCTGCCGTCTAAAACTTCGTAGAATAGTCTGATAAAAACGAGACACTGATGATCCATCAAATCGAGGAAAAACCACGAAAGGTAAACACACGTCGTTTTTCCCAAAGGAACAGAGCACCTGCGCGACTTTTCCAACTCTCCCACATGTATCCATCTATCCGATCACGTCTATACTCACATTCACACACAC
>UCQR01073295.1:3498-17418 GCA_900474235.1 Cecidostiba semifascia
TTGCGCGCGCCTGTTCCCGCTTTCCCTTATTCGATTTTCCATTCCGAAATTTATACAAGCTCGAAAAAAGTCGATCTATCGTTGCTGAAAATCGCCGTCTTATTCATATACCATTCACCTTCACAAGTAGAAAAAAGCTCCCCTGTAACTCGTGCACCAGACAGTCGGCGGCGGTCGGTACCACCCCAATGTGTCGCGGGGCGCGAATAGCCCATAGAGCTAGAACAGCAGCATAGCTATACATATCCTCTAGAGAGAAAAAAAAAACAATTGCGCGCGTCGACCAGCCAAGGGGGGTCGCGTCTATTTCTCCATCCTCGTCTGGCGCTCTCGCCCTCGCGCGCGTGGCCCTAAACTGCGCGCGCGCGTCTGACCCCTCGAAAAGCACACCCCTATATATACGAAGTATGTACACATGATGATGACGATGCGAGGCGAAAACGGCCGTTGGTCGGTATTTCTCTCTCTCACTCGACGACTCTCTTGTTCTGGATGCACGTGGGAGTCTGCACATGCTCCGTCTGATAGCGGCGCGCGACTAACCGACCCCTGTGTCAGTGCGCGTATAGTATATATAGAAGGGGAGGGAGCGAAAGCATCGGAATCGAGAGCGCGCTAATGGGGCTTTACTTTACGCCGCGAAAGAGACGGACAGATGGGACTAATCTTGATGGCTTCGGCTCTCTCCGAGTACACAGTGCAGCGCTGCACTAATAAATATGGTTTGTACATGTGCTCGCGCAGTTGTATATAAGCTGGGATGAGTTTGGAAGACAATGGATATGTTCAGGATAAAAAGAGAGATATTCGGGGAGTGGCTACATGGACTTTTTTATGGACATTGTGGGCGATTTATTGCACGTGCAGTCTCTGCTCCGTTTCATCTGAATACGTATAATATAATGTAGTATATAAATGATTATACTACGGTGTAACGGAATTATATTTTCCTAATCGACAATTATACACACGCGACAAACTGTCCAATCATTAAATTTTCATCAAAACTATAGTTAAGTCCTAATACGGGCGCGCAATTCCAACATTGCACACTTATATGCGGCACACTCGCGCGCGGCTCTTGAATAATAAATCTCCGTCTTACAGCAGCAGTCGTACCTATATATAGTGTCGTCTCGCAGGAGCGAGTAGACTCCGTCGTGTGCGCGCAAAAGGGACACATATATATAGTCGATTAGCAATTCGCCGGGCGCACACGACCGTTATATTCGAAGGAGAGAGAGAGGTTGGGCAAAGTTCGCGGTGAATGTCGAGGCGCACGCGGCCACCTAGTGAGAAAAGGAAGGAGAGCTGCATTACCGGCCCTACAGGATATGCAAATGCTCAAGATGTCCCGGAGCCGGGAGGCGCCCGATCCCTCCCAGAGAGACACAAGAGGAGCAGAGCCCAAGGAGACGATCAAGAAGGAACATTGTATATATATATATATATATATACTGGCCCGTTTCGAAACCCTATCTTTTTTTTGCAACTTTTTCTTTCCCATTTTTCGACGATCGTCAGTCGGCACATAACTTTGACGTTGCGCCGTCTTATACTCGGCGATTTTGCCTCGATAAACAGTTGAATTCATCGTCGAGACGTACTTTGATTTCGAATGGGACCAACGAGGCACGAATTTCATTATGCGCGCATGTATGGGGTTATTATACTTGGCGAGACGACGAAGTCAGTCGTGTGTGGATAGTTGTGAGGGTGATTCTACGCCCGGGTAATACTGGATTATATATATTGATTGTCGATAAGGTATTTGCGAATTTTGATTATTTATAATATTTATACTTTATAAAATATGTGAAAGACACAGCTAATGTGCTTGTTTATTAATTAATTGATTTATTATTTAATAAAACAACTAGCAGATACAATTTTCTTAGCCTTATATGAGATACTACAAAATATTGTAAATAATCGAAAGAACAACTTATTGACAATTCCAAAAACGAAAACTTTATTAAACAACACAACAACACAACAGACACCAACACCTTCGATCACCCAATTTTCCGATATCTCCCTCATCAACTCACTCCACACACTCACGGTTTTGCTCGCAAGAGATTAATCAAACATCAGCCCTCTATTATACATCCATCACACACGCGCTCACATGCAAATATATAAGCCTCAAGACACACACGTACACATACAACGCCTCGGCTAATTCGACATAAATTAAGGAAAAACGAGCGAACGATCGCGCAACAGGTGAGTAACACGCCCTTAAAAGGGGCACCACACCGCCTCGCGTCTTTCCCTATTTTCAGCTTGCGCGCGCTCCACGTTTTCCGTTAAAAAAAAAAGCAGAAGGCGCTCGCGCGTACAGGAAATTACGGAGAGAGAAGCTTATATGCAGCGCAGTGCGCGGGAGATAGGAAACTCGCGATTACGGGCACACGACTGCTTTTCACGCTCTATGCACACACGCAAGTATTATTATATATTATATACTCATATACCGAGAGAGGCGGTGGCGGGTATAATCTTATCGGAGTCGTTGCTCGTGTGTGCGCCGGGTATATGTATGATTGGAGTGTATTACACAGAGGCGAGCCTCTTTTTTGGCTTTCTGATTTTTCGGGCGCCTGCAAACATCGCGGAGAGGTGCTGTTTGCTTTTACGGGCCGGATATATGTACGCTGCACACGCGCGGACGATGACACCGTGGTGCAGCAGTCCCGGCGTGTGTGTTTGACTTGTGTGAGAGTTTTCTTATCAAATATGTCGACGTAGTCGTTGATCTTTTCTATATATAGACAATCTTGCGGGATAGAAAGTCTTTGTGTGTCGAATTGAATTTTGGCAGAGAGATTATACTTATCGTCGTAATTGTAACACGATCAGATGGCGAACTCGCAATTTTTTTATATATCGATACCTTGTGATGTCATTTACTCCGAACAACAACTATTAATATAAATAGCATTCATATAAAAGGTACACGTTACAGTGCAGAGCATAATCCATCAGCTGGTCGAATTTTCCTTCCGGACATCAGATAAAATCTCCCTGTCTTCGCGTTGGTCCGTATATATATATATATATATATATATATATGCAGGTGCGCTCGATGCAGGTCTATATATCTCGTGAAATTAGTCAAAATTTAAAGTCCTAGATCAAGAGCTGCCGCGCGCAGTCAACATAGACTAGCCACATGTCGCCGACCTCGTTCTCGTCCGTTGCGTTCAAAGTACGTTGCGCTCACGAATACTTATGTATATACATATATGTATAGTACATATAGGGCTGTTGGCTGGCACACCTATATAATGCGTTGGCTCGTGCCACTCATGAATGCGACATGTGTATCCGTGTGTCCTATAATATACCTTTAAGGATAATCGACTCGACGTATATATCTGTTTATTGCCATCCGCCTCTTAATTTATTGCTCTTTTTTTAAGACTACTCTCAATAATCAAATTTCGAATATACCGAATATAATACGGACTATATTCTGTGCAGGTCGTTATACAAAGCTACACTATACTTACACATAGGTACTCAGAAGCAAGATCCCTATAACTCGAAACGGAAAAAATTTTCAAAACTACAGCAGCAGCAGTACCGAGCACTCATGCACGTGAGAGATATAAAGAAAGCCATTCTTCGAAAAAGACTCGGCCGAAAAATGTTAAAACCCTCGGTTCAGTAGTCGACAATGGGCCCGTGACTGAATGGAATGCGCGCGTTGCAAAAAAAAAAAAAAAAAATCGCAACGCTCTTTCTGCCGTCTCTTCCATATAGGAACCCATCAGCTGTGTGCATATATGTGTGTGTGTGTTCCTTGAAGAATCGCGATGCACAGAGAAAGGAGAGCAGACAGAAAGAGAGTAGCACACATAATTCTCATTGAAAATAGAAAGGTGTTTTCAGGAGAGAGAGAGAGAGCGTTGCGCTCATATATAATAAGACGAGAGGGTGCATCTCGGGGTGACGGAGGGCGCAGAGCCCGCCAAAAACGGCCCGCTCAAATAAGCACGTGGTATATATTCGGGGCCGGTTAACCGGCCGGGCGCGCGCGCGTCGCGCCGAGGGGTTTTTAAACTTTAAATGCCAAGACGCCGGTCTTTTTAAATTCGACGGGACCAGAGACGACGACAATGGGCTGCCCCGCGAGAGAGGGATGGAAAAAATGAGGGGAGCATTGAGAAACGCGGAGAGCAGAAGAAGAAGAAGAAGAGCGAAACGAATATAAGGGATTGCAAACAAGACCGCGACTTCGGCGTGTATACACCTCTACATCTGATGTGTGATATTGGATGTGCGCGAATGTGTGTGTGTATGGGGGTTCTGATGAGAGAAAAGAGAATCGGAGGAAGAGAGAGGCAGATAAGAGGGTGAGACAAGCTTGGGATTCGGGAGAGAAAGTATAGGTATAGGTATAGGGAGAGACTTATGCAACGGGCCCTTCCGAGTCATCGGCTTGTTCTCTCTGTTAACGACCTCTACTGTTCTTTTTTATGCAATACAAATGATTCGTTACTATTTATAAAAAATAGTTGTTAATATAAACATAATGACTGAAAATCTTAGATGATATCCTGTACAATCTTTCACATGATCTATAGGTAACATCATCTGTTCAGGAAAATTGAATTTTGTAAAGTGAAAGATACGAAGAAAAAGCATAAATTATTCTGGAGCATCATTAATAAAAAACTAACTAATGTAGTTATAATTGTATATATTTCTGGTAAAATGCTGTAAGTTTTCTATAGCTAATTATATTATAGACCCGACTTTACTCACCACGAATTGAAAACATTCTTCAATTACAACCCCCTCAATCTATCGGAACAAATGCTAATATAATCATGAGTATCATCAATCGACAACCTCCTATATATTTTAATCAATAAACAAAGCCATACAGTAAATTTTAATACCCGCACTTAACCTTCATCCGCAATTAGTACTATTTCAATGTTTACCTGCCAGCTTAATATACTCTGCATTCAATAACACATGCACACAGGGGTTGCAACAGCGCTTGTCAATCATTCTCGCGAGCGAAATCAATCTCATCTCGCTCTCTTGGTCCTCCTTGACTAATTGAATTAATCGCAGTATACCTCCACACACACATACACACCACGACGCACACAAAAAAGGGCGTGACTCGTTTTTTTTTGCAAGTGCGAACAGCTGATCCGGCCCATAACGGTCCTCGCGGCCTCGTATATAGGTATAGGTCGCAGGGGTAGGTCAGTGCCCCAGGAGGGCCTCCACGGCAATATGTGTATACCCTTTTCTCCGTCTTTCTCGCTCTCGTTCAACTCACCCATCTACTCTCTTCGTCGAGCCCCCCAGAAAGATATACTTCGCCGGGCGTATATGTGTGCGTTGGCATTTGGCGAAATAACGGAGGGGGGGGGGGGGGGAGGGTGAAAAAAAGCAGGGGCGCCAGGAAGGCAGCCAGCCGCCACCTAACGCGAGGGGGCAGGTGAGCACCTGGTGCAGTGTACTGCCGTCGCGCGGTGTGTATAGCTATACATGTATATGTATATATAGGTGCTACTGCTTATAGAGCGGCACGAGCTATTCGCACCCCGAGTGGTTCTCATTTTGCTTTTCGACTAGGTATATATACTGTTGTGTTGTTTTATCTAATGAGCGCGTATGTATATGGAGAACGGCGAGAGCTCAATATTAATTTTGGGTGCTTTATGTACAGCGCGACGATCTCGTTTATTATGATTTTCATTATATGAAAGGGTTATTGTTTTTTTTTTTTGCAGTCCGATTATATACTCATTGTATAATTGTATATATATACAATTGAATTAAGAAGAATCTAGAAATGCGTGTTAGATGTAATTTAATTTCATTTTGCAATTCTTACGTGTGGGTACATTATTTTTGATTTGTATAATAAAATACGTATTACACAGCCGTTAAACTAGTTTATTGAGTACATGCAGATGCAAGGAAATGCTCGACTCCAGTACGTGCTTTACGAAGCGCGCTAACGTCACGTTCTCCAAAGCAAGAACCAGAAATACACACTCGGACAAATGGAGACAAATTGAATTGTCACCAGTAACGGAAAATTTTTAACAAATGATGCAGCTTGTATCACAATTGCATTCTTATTTTCTTATCAATTCGTCATTATATGACAGAAAACGACATGTTGCGTTCTAATTATAAAATTTACATCACGAGGCGACGTCTATACAAGGTTAAAAATAAAAAAAGTAGCTAAGTAAATGGTTACATCAATACCATTAAAAAAAAAAATTCAAAATCAAAAATACACACCTCTCCAACTCTTACGCCAGCAAGTGCGCGTATGAGAAATATCGCTCAATTACAAGGCGATAATGTGCCGATATAATTAAGCACGCAAGAGACCGCCGAGTGTCAGGGCGCGTGCCGGTCGTCCGGCGACGGGAGGAGGAGCGTGCGGGGGCAAAAAACGCGCGCTCAAATTAATGACGTGCACCGTATACACATATACTCGCAGGAAAAATGAGAGGCACTGCTCTGGCTTTGGGGAGGGACGGAAGGTCGCACTGCTGGCCGGCCAGCTTAATATGCATATAGGTATATTTATATACGAGGAAATGAGGACGAAGAAATCCCTTCGATTCGCGGCTCCGATATAGCGATCTACCTATTTTTCTCTCGGCTTTGCTTATCCAGTATGTTATTTTTTCGTGTACTCGCGATCGGGGTCCTTTTTTTATACCGAATATAGTGGTTCACTCGAACATCCGGTCTCGATGCTCTCTTTTGCCGCGCGCGCGGCTCTTGTGTTTTCTTTTGTCGAAGGCGAAAGGGCTGCGTAGATTAGGTGATTTAGAGGATGATTTGGGTCCCTTATATATACTGTCAATGATTGACAATCAGGCTATATATATACTGTGGGTTTATTATTGTGATGATAAGGATGGGTTTCTCTTGTATAATCATACTTGAAATGGAACTCGTGTTTGTGTAGATCTCTTTTGATCAAATAAAAATGTTATCTTTATGAAATATGGATTCGATATGATGTGCTCTGTTATTTTTTGAATTTTCTTTGAAGATTTACATTGAATTTCGTAATTTTAATATAGAAAATTATTTACTCGATATCAATTTCGATTAATGCTTTTAAGGAAAAAAAAATGCATAAATGTCGCGCTACTACACAGGGGATCGAATAATTTCAAAATCCAATACTCTCGAGTGTTTGTTTAGGCGCGCAAAGTGTCGTTAGTACGAAACGATCAAGTATATAATATACACCTCTGATCTATAGTAAAATGATGAGATCGGCGAAAAATTTCGGTTACGCCGATTAATATCGCGTTCGATGCCCTCCTCGGAAAAGTGCAGCTTTTTTCTATAACGTCATGTTCGTCTGTACGCCGACGTCTAAACTACAGCAGCTACCCTCATGGCCATCAGTACTATACATATATAGTAGCTCTCGAGCGCGCGCGTATGGGGTAGCTAAATGGCTGCACCATCTGCTCTTGCGTACTCGCCCGGTGTGTTTTTACCCGCGGGAAAAGTAAAAGTCTGTATATAATGTGGACTGTCCGTCGTTGAAGTTTTTTTTTCCCGCGCGTTGACGTGTCTCGAAGTCGCGTTTTCATATGACAAATGAATTCGCGCTGCGGCAACGGCGTTTTTAAATTTCGTTTAGTGTGGGTATGGCCGTGTTGTTTTTCGATCGATTGAGTGAAGTAAAAAAAAATGTCAATGTCTTCGGAAGCTATAACTAAAGTGTGTATGCTTTAGTTAAACGCAAACCGTTACTGCTTTAAAACATTCATCTGTCATCAATGTTACAGCGCGCTGTTTTATCAAATAATTAAACTCTAATCTCAGATTAAGATAGTGAATATACATAAATAATTTTCATGATCAATTAATTCAGGAAAAATTAGTTCCAGTATAAAAAATATCACTAATCGATCGTTTAGAAAATCAAAAAACTAGCTCGCACAATCGTCTCGTCTAATATAAAACTGCCGTTTCCTTTCCCATAGGCAGCCCAATCCAATTTCGTACAAGAAATAATAAAAAAAAAAAACTCACCCGCACTGCGATTGGCTCTGATCGGAGTGTCGTCTGATGATAAGCTAGAGCGACCGAGATCGCGCGCGATGCTGGTGACTGGCGTCAGCGGACTCGACGGTTCGCTAGAAATGTCCTCGTTATCCATCTCCGGTATCTTAGACAAGTTCTGTGGCTGCTGCTGTCCACTGCAGTTTAACTTCATCCGGTGCGACATCGCGCTTGACGAGTCGCTTTGATTAGCCGCTTTATTTTTCAACTTGATTTTGCGGTTAAATTGATTGTGCACGCACTGTGTGTGTGTGTCCTTCTATTTATATATTTATTTACACTTTTGGTACTTCAATGTTCGTTTGAAGCTTCACTTAACTGTTCATGTTTATATACGTATGGCTGTCTTTTTCAACTTGAAATAAGTTCGTAAACTTTTCGACTACGATATATCGTTATATTATACAAATTTTTGCACTTTGTATTCGTAAATTCACTTCCAAGTATTATCTGAAATCAGAAAAATTACACACGGGTTATGATATGTCACGACGTGTTGTTGTACGTGAAGTATGCAAGTGTGTAAGATAAAATTCAGCTGAACGTCACTCATTTCATTACAATAAATTCAAAAACATACAGAAGAGAATCCAACAGTCTTTCCTAAGTATAATCGAGTATTATTTTTAGCGTTTACTTAAAATGAGGAATTGCCCAATATACAGCCTCTAATTTTAAAAAGAAACGTGATAAACTGTCCTCGCAAATACCGTAAAAGTTTACAGTCAAATAAAATTCAAATGAGTCTCTCTTGCTCGATGGAGATCCTATATACGTGCGGAGGCTGAACGAATGAGCTGAGAGCAATAATGAAAGCGAGAGCAAATGTCAAACGGTCGCTCTCTCTCTCTCTTTCTCTCAATTCTAGGTGGCGGCGGGTGGGCATTGAGCACGTGTGTGCGAAACCAAGTCGGAGAAGCGATCGCGTTGCCAAGCCAATATTTGAGATAAGCAGCGCCAACCGTCGCGCGAGAAACTGGAGAACGAGCGAGAATGCGGAGAGCAGTTCGAAAGAGGAAGAGAGAAGAAGGGCGAGCGATTATAAGAGAGCCTATGTGATATCGGTCAAGGCTGTTTTGTATTATTTTTGCGACACGCATTAAACGAATGTACTAATGCTAAGGATAGCAATTCAAAACTTTAATTTTTAATCTGAATTAGAGATCAAGTATGATTGCTCCAATTTGTAAAATATCAGTGATTAGCTTGATTTATTTTATTACGGCTAATTTTACACAGGCTTTAAATAATCGCGTACAAAATTCAGACTGTAAAGTACAATTGTTATTTCAAGCTTTAAGCATGATTCTTTTGAGCGACAAAAAGAGAGAGAACACAAAGGATACGTTAACTGTCGCAGTACATATGAATGACGCGGGGGTGGGGATAGCGCAACGGATGACAACTCTCTCGCTCTTTCATTTTTCTCTCTCCCTCACTCTGTTCCTACCACAAGCATTCGTTCGTTCGAGAGAGCCCGACGATGCTATGGAACTGCTATCAAAGTCCCACGATGGCACACATGGCATTGAGTTATGTAAGTGTCGGTCACCCACGATTAACGCTCTTATTAAAACGAGTGATTATTCATTTACATTTATCGCTTCAAGAGCTTTTCTCGTCTCGTTAAAAGTAACTTATTCCAGGGAAAGATAATGACAACGCCAAATGGATTGATAACGCGAAGATACGTGTATACAAAATATCGACACGTATTCACGAAGAAGGACGTAAATAAACTCTGAACTACATTTAAAGGTCCACGTGGATGTTTACATTTCATGCAAAGACAACACCTCTGATTTTGCAATGTTATTGTTTCAGTAATGAATTTATGCTTAATGTACTAAATCAAAGTGACAAGTCACTCAATAAACGAACAATTTTCAATGTACGTAAAAAAATATGATTCAAATACTATGCTGTTTATTTCTCCGAAGTCTCCGACATCTTTTTCTGTTTGAAATCTTTCATTTACTCAGCATAAGCACACATTTCCACGGTTATTTATTGACATTCTCACGTACGTATACTCACGTGCATACCTATATATGTATATAATTCTCAACGCCGTTCAACAAAGTGTTTTGCAACCTTCGGTCTACATTGCGACGTTGATGCAATACCCGCGCGAAAGAATACGAAGTTGACGACATCCGGCAAGCGCAGCATATTTGTCTAACGGTCATCTCTTGCTGGATTATATTCGCATATAATTAACCAACGAACGAGCAAGCGAGCATATAGTCGTCGAGAAACACTAAACGCTGCCTACCCCCACTTCGATCTATTTGTCTCACTCTTCTGTCCTGATGCAGGTTTCGGCAAAAAAAAGAAGCGCCGAAGAGCTGATGCTGCAGGGTATTGGGTCCTGGGTGGTCCAGAAACTCACGTCTCGGCTTCCATGCGAGCGCGAAGACGAAACAGGAGACTCGTTTGCTGAAATTGATGTTAAAGTTAATGGACTGTAACGACATTTTGTACTCTTAAATTATAGCTTCGTGCGAGCTCAAACTCGATGTAACATTTAAATGTATTTATATTAACATATTAACAATAACATTCTGTTTAATATTATTCGACAATGACGAATTATACATTTATTAAACGTTTTAACAAACGGATCAGTACACTAACGTGATAAATAGTTTGTTTATAAATGCAAACTAATATCGAAGAGTATACTTATACATTTACATTAAATTTACGCTTGTGGCAAACGTGTGTATATTTAATATTTGTAATAACCTTACCTCTGGAAATTTCGCTACAACGTATACTGGAGACTTAGTTGATGTAAGCTGCATGCAACTCCGCCGTCGGAAGTAGTTGGAGGATAGCAGGTATGCAGGGGCTGCCAGTCTATCAACAAAATTCAACGCAACATTTTTACCATTTAAAATACCAATTTACCCCTAAAATATTACAAGAGTTAAAAACAAATCGAAAACAACATCGCGTAATATAAAAAAATACTCGTACTTATTATTATATAATCAATTTATTAACCTTTAAACATATTTACAAAAAACACGCACATCAATGGTCATTTAAATTTCTCAAAACCTGATAGCCATCGAAGCAATTTAAATACCCTTATTAGTAAACGACGCCCAATAATTAAACAAAAATAATTTATACACGTTGCGAAGTTCTATTTACGAAACACACTTCAACGATCATTTAAATCCCTCAATATACCTGATAGCGTTCGAAGCCCTTTAAATGCCCTTGGTATAACGGTCACCCAAACTTCTTCGAAATTTTCAAATTTTCTAACAGACACAAATATTTTTTTTTTCATCGCTCATCGAGAACAATCACCAATCTATACTCACCCAGTTTGCTTAGTAGAAATAACGGCGATCCACGAGGAAAATTTTGGCGGGATGTCCTTGCTCACACTCGCGACTGCGCCGACAATGAAGGTTAGGTCCCGGCGATGATGTTGACCAGGGAATCGACAATGTCATAAAAATTCCATTATTCCAAAGATTCGCGATCGATAGTCGCGATAAATCATCTGATACCTGATAAACGTTCGAATGATGAACGTGCCACCGTTACCTCGTGTACCTACGTCCGTCTCGCTCGAAGTAGAACGTCCGAATGTCTCAAGTTCAAGGGGCAGGGAGAGAGTTGTTATGATATTAGGTAAGTACCCCAATTCATCGAAAAACAATCCCATAGTGAGCTGTCTTGAGGCGTCGCTATCAGCTATTCAGTTGTGCTGTCTTCTCTCCCCACCTCACCGGCTCCTGGCGCTAAAGAGAATAACGTGGTCGCTGGTCCCGCTTCTTTTTGGTCGTCTGCTCCCGAGCGCCCGCCTTTTTTCTTGGCGCAGTTTCTGATGACGTGTAATATGCATAGAACGCGCGCGATGATATGGTGATTAGTTAATGACAAAGATTCTCTATGACTTTTGAAGCAATAATGATTTATGTTGGTTTTTTATTTAAATTTTACTATCTATTTTTGTGGATTGGATTTTCAAAACGTTCGATAAAAATTCGTTATTTTGCTGTAAATATTATAAATTAAAAGTTACAGGATAATTTTATCTTTCATCATTATTAAATAAAAAACATTTATAGCCATTTTGAACTCCAATAAGCCTATATAAAAATTTAATTGTTCATGTTTGTGATACTTCTCTAATGTTTTTATAAAATTTTGTCAAAATTCACTTGATATGACTTCACAGTCAACTATTCAAACCGTTAAACTAGTCAATACCTACCATAGATTATTTTGATATCCAGGATTGTGTTAGTAAATTTATCTTTAAGGTATTTTTTATGTGCAATGCACGTCATTTTAATTTTAAAAGTAACTAACTTTCATTATTTTCATAACATTATATGTAATCGAGTTTATCAATAAATCACATAGCATATTAATTCTAATGAAAGTTAATATTTACAAAATTTATTCACATCCGGTTTTAAAAATGTCTATAACTACATGGAGACCGGATTAAATATTACTTATAAGAGACGTAAGATAAATAAATCACTAAATGGCAGTTATTTAAATTTTGTAACTCATTTGTCAGTTCTAATTGTTATCATCGCATAATTCGGCGAGTCTTCACTTGCCGGTAATTTCGAGGCTATAGTTGAATGCAACCGATTTACGGAGCTACGGAGCTGTCGTCATTGAGGCTCGATTTTTACCTAAAACTCGGAGAGGATAAGCATGCAGCAGTCGCATGAGAGTCACCAGGGTGATCAAGACAAAGGGCAGCTACAGTCAGTCTGGCGTAGACCATCCAAGTCATCAGTCGCAATTTTATATTGTTGGGTTATTCGATCACGATATTATACGATGCTTTTTGAAATCCCTGGTCTTTGTCTTTTATTTGAAATTATCACGAAGCGTACATAACTCTATACAGACAGTAGATTATTATAATTTAATTTAGTTTGCCATGAATTTTCAGTATAACTGATTAAATAATGAAAACGCTTGCATCATCGTTGTAAAGAAAAAAAGAACAAAAAGTCAGAAATGAAACGTAGTTTATATAATTTATTTTTCTGTTTATAATATTATAAAAATTAATAATACTCATTTTGTAATAGTGAGTTTTCTATTTATTTCCGAGTTTCTTAAATAGAATAAAAAATATAAATACATATAACAATTTCTTTTAGTCTTTTCATGTCATGAAAGTCTCTAATATTCATTTTTTTAGTTTTTCTTATGTCATAATGTTACTACATATTTCAAGGCATTCATTTTAGTATAGCTGCGCATTTTCGATTCTGATTGCCTTGCATAATTCACATAAGCTTTTAATTATATTCTATCATAATACATTTTGCTATATAATCTCATTATTCGTTGATTTCCGTCCGTTAAAGCCATTTAAAGTCCTATAAAACTTTATTTTCTTCTAAATTCGTCAAATAGTTTTCTTGTCATAATTGGCAACTCGTTGAAACGGTCTTGAAGGTAAAACGTTACTTCGCAAAGAATTCGATAAACTCTTTGGTTTCGGTGGAAGCGGCGGTGGTTTAGACAACTTTGTCGGCGAAATTTGCGATGGATCCTGATTGTTCACTTTAGTCGAGTTGAGTTGCTGAGTGCCATTTTCAACGATTGTTTTGTCGGCGTCAACTAAAGTTGAATCTAAACTATTTGAACTATCCAAGCACCTTTCGATATTCGATTTTTCTTCTTCGGAATCATAAAATTTACTAAAATCGCTATGTCCGGAAAATATGCGCGATTTCCGTCGTTTCTTATCATCCGATGGTTTTTGTCCATTTTCTTTATTCTGAAGATGAAGATATATTTTATAAAACGTTCTATCTTTATGTATTAATT
>UCQR01073301.1:0-11497 GCA_900474235.1 Cecidostiba semifascia
TAACATTGCTGTGCAAGAAACTACAAATATTACATCAGCATGCAGTTCTCTTGAAAATACTATTCGACGCTTTCATAATCAATGTCTGAGTAAATATATGATATACCGATAAATAACCGTATGTAGGGGAGATGCGTCCAGTATGGCTACCCATAGCTATTTTAGGCGTAACTCGAGGTGTAACTTTTTATTACGGGATGAAAATTTAAATTTCTAATTTTATTATGTTCCCTAGACCATTTTTCATAGTGGTAAAAATAAGTGAGTCAAACCCGACATTTAGAAAAGTTATCTGCGTAAATGTTTGCAAAAAATTTCACTCAGTATGGTTATTTTTAGCTATTTTGACTGTACACATTTCATCTGTACTGGGCGCATCTCCTGCTCTATACAAAATAACAAAAAACAGCAATGAATTTACATACATTTCTTCTACAGCAATATCCTGACAGTTTAAGAAAAAAAAAACTATCAGCAACAATGAGATCCAATTCAATCCAATAACAGCGCCGATTATATTATGCCATATAACACGTCAAATACAGACGCTATATTATATCGCCGAGTCTCGATAACAACAATCTTCGCGGACCCTTCGCGCGACGATCCCTCTTTCTCTCGAGTATATCGCGTTCGATGTGTCCGAGAGGCGAAAATACACGGCGCGGCGACTGCAGTGCAATTACGTTTATTTGTCATCGGTGCGGTTAGCGGCAATAATCGACAGATTGAGTATATACGTGCGCTGTAGCATCGTAGCTATGGAGAGAGGTCGTTATCAGTACTTCTCTCCCTCTACTCCTATATACCACACGCCATATGTCTTGCTCTCTCGGCTCGCAGACAAGATGATACAATGGCATTAGGCTATTCTAGATTATTCAATTATTTAGCACTTGATACATACGCACGGCTCTGCACGCTACAATAGTAGTTGATGTGCTACAGCGCGCGTATTCGTGTAATTGAATTCTTTCATGAGGTCAAGCAGTGCAGCTGTTCTCTGTGCGCGTATGTACAATAATGTACATGTGTATATGTATCCTTTAACGAGGCTCGTTCCAATGAAACGCGGTCGGCCATTGTGCCATGCGTTCGCGTTCTCTTTTTGCCGCATCTCCCGAGCTGTATAATATACGCGCATGCACGCATCATTGTCACACGATGTCTACGCGAATTTTCTGACGCGTGATTTTGGATTCTCATAGTGATTGATTGATCATCGTGATGGGATTACATTGCCATCTCTACTCTCGATATATAATCAGTATACATTGTACGCGTGTGATAATAAGAGAGGAAATTATTTAATTGGCTTGACTTATTACACGCGTATATACATACCTTAATGGATCTGTGATCAATTGGATATCCCTTCCTTGAGCCGGGAGCTTCTTCGTAAAAGTCTTGTTCCTCTTCGCCGTAGTCATACAGTGATTCCATATCCATGTTACCTAAAACAGGAAAGTCTTTGATAAAACCTGACGTCTGTGGTGCATTATAGCTTTTCGAATAATGTTTTATTCAATATAAGCTAACTCGCGTCAGTCTATACTACATTTGTATTTCAGATGCTCGATAGTCGTCTCTGATTTACACAAGACAGAAAACAAACAACTCTCTGTTTGAAATTCAATCACGAAAAAAGCCCACAGAAGTTTTTCCTCTTGAGTAGTCGTAGCCGCAATCGTATTTATAATAATAGTTTCACCCCATGCACAGCTCAAACACTGCACAGAATCCCAATAAAAATAGCCCCCATTTAGATAACAAACGCGACTCTTTCCCTAACATAATAGGTGTGAAAAGTTGACGCGGAGAAAAACGCACTTGCGACAGCTGCAGCACCGTATAACTCTCTCTGCTTAAGTACATATAATTATAGAAAAACCACACCGAGGTGGCAGCCGCGCGCGTTAAGTACCCGAAAATAAATTACCCTCAACCCCTGCACCGTCTGCGCGTCGTCGTGAGAAAAAATTAGCGATTTTCTCACGAGTAGCTCGACCGCATCCCCCGCAGACCCCAAAAATACGTTTCACGGCGCGCGGGGATATCCCATATCCTTAAAAAAAAATCCACATACATCTCATTATCCCCTCTCCTCCTCCTCCTCCTCCTCCTCACATCGCCGTAATATTACGAGAGAAAAAAGGCTCTCAGACCACGAGATGAAAAAAAAAAAACAAAAGCTTATCCACGGTCAGGGCGTTTCTTCTCACACGAAGCCACAGCAGGCCTGCTGCATCAGCACAGCAGATCAGATGAGAGCCTTGGCGCTAGCCATGAGAGAGAGAGAGAGAGAGAGGAATCACTGCACCACGGCCGCCGCAGATGCACTTTTTTAAAGGCCTGATGCACTACTGCAACAGCAGCAGCAGCGAAGGGTTTGGGAACGTTTGCCGTGTGTATAGAATACTCCTTCGCAGGACCCGCAGGCTGCAGGCGGGGGCCCGAAGGCTTTCTCCACGAGGATCGGATTACTCGGTTGCTGCTGCCTGGCCTCTAGTTTTTCGAGGGAAGAAGACGCCGGAGAACGGAACCGGAGGAAGAAGGAGAGAGAGAGAGAAGAGTAGCTGCGACAGATGGTAGGTGCGCGTGCAGACGGCCGTCCGGTTCGCCTTGCCAGCAAGTGTGTGTGTGTGTGTGTGTGTGAGCGCGAGAGAAGAGCGTAGGAGAAAAGAGCCTGCTGTTTCTGCGTCTGGAGAGGGACTCGCTTTCGATGCGCTTTTCGGGACCTTGCGAGCTAGTGGAGGCTGCGAAGGATGGGCTTTCCCAGTCGGCTGGTGCTGCAGGCTGCTGCACATGTGTATGCGCACATTGTTTGCGCATGGACACGCTGATGAAGCGCTATATACATTTGGAATGACTTGTTTGGGAAAATTTTTGACTTTATACACACACAATAGAATAACGAAAATCAAATCGTTATATCGTTATACAGTACATCAATGAATTTTACGAATCGTATTATAGAAATTTAAATACAGCATTGTGGGAATTCAAAATTTTACAGCTACTGCGAGGCAGAACGACTGCTGCTGCTGCTGTCGCAGCAGTATAATACAAATAAATCAGCGAAGAAAAAAGCCGAAAAGCCCTCGAAGCATAAACAGGAGCAGTGAAGTCAAGCCGTAAACTCATTCCCTGCGCGCGAGAGCGGCCTATTCGTCTTCCGAAGACGAAAACCAGCACCGGAGCCGAGACTCCAGAATAGACGCTGTTGTATACCTCTCGACCTAAAGAGAGACACATGCAGTTCGAAATCGTTCAGCGCCGCGATGCACTTGACCCTCTTTACCCCTGCGCTGATGCACCAATATCATCCGAGCACACGGCAGAAAAAAAAAAGAGGGAAGCAAACGCGCATAGGGCCTCTCTTCCTTTGAGCATTTTTTTTTCTCTCCCTCGACTGCGTCCTTGCCCATCAAATTGCACTGCACGCTGTGCGGTATAATACCGTATACTGCAGAGAGAGAGAGAGAGGGGACGCCCCTCGAAGGACCTTTTGGAGTTTCCGAAAAAGAGAAGAGAGAGAGAGAGAGATCGGGGGTCTGCAGAACGAAACGTCGGGAATGCGAGCTCTTATAGTACTCGGAAGGAGCATAATTTGTGGCTCACAAGTTCGAGAGCATCACGCGGGAATTTTTTTTTTCCGGATGCGGCGTCGACACTCTGATGTGCAGCGCGCACAGGCCGAAATCTCGAGTAAAAGTAGTGTGCCGACGATGACAATTTTTTGTTTGTTGTTCGCTAACGCGGGAATATGGCCGCGCGATCCATATATATACGATTTTCAAGAACATTATTATAAGTGGACGATAACGCAGAAGACATTTATTCAACTTCGATAGGTGTCAATAGCACACTCGTAGAACTGCAGATCGTTAACTCGCAGAGGCGGGACTTGGAGATACAATCGCGAAATTAGATTCGATAATAAAAGCAAGTGTCATGTCCTCTCTTGAAACATGCGCGATTGTTCTTGTAATACATCGCTCTAAAATTCGGTAACAGCGATGAAAATCTAACAGCAATAAGTTTCCAAGGCTAATAAACGTATAATAATGAAGCGATTTCGAACGAGAGCGTGTATACTACGGTATAACTGGAAAACGCTCGTGTGGGAGAGTCGTCGCATGCCGCACACATGTGTTTAGAAGACCTTCTCTGTCGGACGCAAAGCTTCTATATAATTCCCCTTCGCTTTGCAAAGAGTCAAAATTAGCAGAGCCTGCGCGCGAGAAAGAGAGATATCGAAGAAGGGAGAGAGAGAGAGTGCGCGCGATTATATTTTTAGATGCAGCTTATATACATATGCAGCCGAGGAGCGAACGTGTTTTCGGAGGAAACAACTGCAGTATACCGCGCGGACCCTCTATATAGCTCTCTCTCTCTCTTTGTACAAATAACGAGTGCAGTGCAGCGCGCGGTCAAAGAGGGACCGCGCAAAGGAAGGGGAGAGAGAGAGAGAGAGATTCTCAGCTATATAGAACTCTCTGGGCGTCGTGGTTCAGGTGCTGCCGCTCTCGCGGTTCTTGGAAAGCCAGCGAGTTTTGTAAATATTGCAGTATATACGCAAGTGGGCGAATGCCACTGCATCAGAGGGGCTTTTAATTTTAAAGTGCGGCCGAGTCGCGTTGCTGGGCAGAAAGCTGCGCGAGTTCATTTTTGGGGAACGCGTGATTTTCTTAGAGACTCGTGAATGATGCATTAGAGAAGTTTAGGGGATGACGA
This sequence comes from Cecidostiba semifascia, assembly GCA_900474235.1. NCBI lineage: Eukaryota > Metazoa > Arthropoda > Insecta > Hymenoptera > Pteromalidae > Cecidostiba > Cecidostiba semifascia. The sequence goes on from UCQR01073301.1 coordinate 4,738, forward strand.
GTCAATTATTAAAAGGTGTATTAGCGTGAGCGCGCTTGCATATATTGAATCTTGAAAGATTAATTAATCTAATAATAATATATGCTATACATAATTTCAAAGAAAATGGCGTATATTTGCTGGCAAACTTTGCTCGTTATACGACTGAGAGATGTATTGCTCTGTTTTAACTTCATTCACGTACGAAATGAAGCTTCTATACGCGTGTAGTATAGTGAACGCGCTGCACCTATTACACAACTATGTTTCAAAAATAATCCAAAAAAAAGAGGCTATATACGCATAGCCTGCTCCGAAATATCGAGAGAGAGAGAGAGAGAAGGAAAGAAAGAGAGTAGGCGACGAGGCCCCTCTGAGAAAGAAAAAAAAGAGGCGCCGAAAACGAAACGAGCCATTATATTTCAAAGGCGCTTCTAAAACGAAGCTCTTCTCTCTCTCTCTCTCTTTCTCTTCTCGGCGTCCACATTGTTCAAAGCAAGCCCTCCGACGCTCATCGATTACCTCATCATCATCATCATCATCGCCGCATCGTCGCGTACATATACATGCAACAACACATCTCTCCGCGACGTTCATGGAGAGGAGCTCAAATTGCGTCTTCCACGGACACTTATAAGAAAGGGGAGAAGCTGATGTGGGCCTCTCCAGAAGCGCGGAGGCACTGTACCACGTAAGAGCCCCTACAGAGAGAAGGGGTTATTGCTCGAGACCCGCATCACACACGGCGAAAGACGATGAGAGGAGAGAGAGATTCTGCAGCGCTACTGATGATATCAGATTCGATCCAAGTATTTTTGGGCTGGCTTTTCGATGATGATTAGGCTTCCGGTTCAATTGTCGACCAGTTTCTATAATACGCGGTTTATGTATATAAACCAGAAAGTTTCTAAAACTCGGGCTGAATAATTCAAAGACGCGCGAGAGTTAAATTTATTTAATAAATATCAATAATATACACAAAACGGTGCTATTTCCACCGCAAATAATAAACGCTTCGATCGATACGCGGTTGCGAGCGTGAAGCTCATGTTATTTCGAAGAGAGCTACAGAATCGCTGCTGAATTGATTTCTCGGAATGAACGTCGCAGCGCTCCATTCACGAATTCTAAATTTACAGCTCACACTGTCCCTCTCTCTCTCTCTCTCTCCTTCGGATTCTCTTGAATGAAAAATAAGCCATGAGAAATAAAAAGTTCAATTATAGAGATATCGTCAGGTCGTATCCATCAATGTAAATTAACCAGTCCCACCATTGAAGCCCCGATGCACACAAATCAGTCCTGAAATACACGTCGGTTGCCAAACGACATTCGTATGCGTATATACATGTATATAATATCGATCGTAAAATTCATCACATCTACGAATTAAATCCCGCGCGCGCATACCATATAGATATTCATAATGAATTTCCAATGTTTCAATCAGGCTCGTTCATCATTCAGAGCGAGCAAATGGAAAGCGCTGAATATTGATCGTGCCCGCTCGGCTCTCTGCGGCGGGCTCTTTAATTTCATTATACAGCTTCGGACTGAGAGAGAGAGAGAGATTTCCTAATTCGAGCGAAATAACTGTCTATGTACATATAGCTAAAGCGCATCGCACGGGGCTGCATAGCGATCAAAGTCGAAAAGCCGTAAATTATAAATAAACGGATGGCGTCGGGTTTGCGCATCAGTTCAAATCCTATAATATACGCGAGAGCGCGACAAGTGCAGCACTGCTATTTTTTATTGACGCTCGCTGTGCACTATATAATATGAAGCGGTATTGTCAATAATACCATCGAGATGCCCCCAAAACTCCAACGGAACACGAGAGAGCAAAAGTGTTCAAAGGGCTCTCTCAAAGCTGAGAGGCCCGAAATTTACGGTATATACTATATATTATACGTATATACGAGAGCGTCGGAAGCAGATGAAGAAGCATCACGCGAGTGTAGCGGCTGCAGAAAGTCACACGAGAGTCAAAGAAGAAGAAGAAGAAGAAGAAGAAAGGAAGAAGAGGGGGTTCACAGACATACACATCAGCAGCAGCAGCAACGCGGCCTCGAAGAAAGCCAAAAGCGAGCGGGTGTGGACCGCTTCATCCCCACCTCCTCTTTCTCACTCGTATATGTATTCAGCCTGACCACGTTTGCTTTTCTAGCTAAAGCTCGTCGCTGATGCTCCCTCCCTCCCTCTTCTTCTCCGATCTTTTCTCCTTCTTTAGGCCGATATACACTCCCCTCTGACGCTGATGGTGCAGGGCATGGGAGAGAAAGAGAGAGAGACCGACTCGATCCGGAGCAAGAGCGACGTTGCCAGCGCGAGAACTGACGATCCTACTAAAAGTATATACGTCGGACGCTCGCTCGCTCGCTATACCGAGAAAGTGCAAAAAACTCGCAGACTGCACCGATCTAGCTCTCCGAGCTTCTTGAGACACACGATGTGTATATATACTTGAAAGCGATATATACAGAGGAGAGATGCGAAAAATTCATCGAGAGCCGCTGCGGCGAATTTTATTATTTATTGACACTGTTAAAACGATATCCGATATATCGACAGTAGAAATTATTATAAATATGACGGTGTCGCAATTTAAATATGCTTCACTCAGACCATCCCGGCGGCTTCCGATCGATAACGGTTCATCTCATTCGCTACACAGAAGACTGCATCTCGTCTTCGCTCTGACACTGAATTACAAAACACGAAATTCTCCAGAAAGTTATAATTTACGTATATATAGCGACGACCACACGTCACAAACTCGTTACATTGCTCAACGATCGAGCCGATGTCCCCAGTGAAAACTGTATACGCGTAATACACATCCAAGAGATAATCGAGCATTTTTGACCCACAGAAAGGAGAGCTATATAATATATACACCGGCTTTTGTGATGCGACGACACGAAAAGAAAAAAAAAACGGTTAATTAACAACTCGCGAGTCTGCGCCGCGCGCGGCATAAATCAGCTGCAGTGAATCATCGTAGAGCTTTTTTTTCTCCAACCGAGTGTACTCGCATCAATACGTTATATAGTATAACTCCCGCGAATTAGAATATCGCTGACAAAGTATTTTTGCATTGTATTCGAGTATATTACGGGTATATAGAGGTGTATTGCTGCGTCTAGACTCTTGTGACGCTATAGGATTTCGGAGTCGATAAGAAAGAGAATATTTTCCTTGTAGCATCGCAGTAGATTATACTCTCTGTTTATATATTTGCATGAAAGAAACATTCGCGTGTCCTCGAGACACTCTTTCTGGAGGCATCTGAGAATAAGAAGAATCGAATTTCTAATATATATCGCGACGCACGTATAATAATTTCCTGTGTGTGCTATATACACGTAGTATTCGAAATAACGAGATGCGTATGGATAATGTTGTTGCGTAATCTTACGTTTGTACGTCGCGAGCGAGGCCTGATAAGAAAAAAAAATCGCTCGAACAATGATAACATTCGACGATTTAATTATAACGCCGATCCGCGAGTCGATTTATTATCGCCGCGATCAGATCTGCGTAAACAGGTGTGGTTCGCCGCTTCTTTTTTTTTGTCACGCTCTTTTTGTCAACACACGTACGTGAGAGAGTCAAGTACGACGTCCATTGTTCTGACAGCCCGAATTGGTCTTATCTAATATTAGTATAGACGAAAATTTTCACGTGTCTCATAATATTAATATACGAATCATCGATACGAATGAAAACAACCAAACATCTATGACAATAGGCCAACAACTATGCAAAGATCCTTCAAGATGATGAAAAAACACGAGCTCGATTGTCATGACGATCGCGCGCTATAGTAAATTATACGAAAAGCGACAACTTTCACACAGAGATAAGATTTCCACTATATAATAAAGCCGCAATATCAGTAGAACGATGTACAACGCGAGTAGATAAATAAAATTATATTTATACATTATCAATACGCGCAAATAGATAGCAGAGCATCGAAATTACAAGCATCGCGCACATATTAACAGCAGCCGATGAAAATCAAAACAAATATAGGCTGCTGCTGCTGCTGCTGCTGCACAAGTCGCCCACGACTTACCGCGCTCGCGCAAGACTTTCCCAACGCGCGCGCACGACGACTATCCGCGCGCGCGAAACTCTATTTTCGACGCGCAAGCACGGATATACATGTATACTTATATGTATGTATAGAGATAAACTATATACATTGGCTATACGCGCGACGGTCACATGCATGCGCATATATATACAGTCGCCGCGTTTCATTCAACTCATTCATCTGATGGTCTCCCCGCTTCCTCTGATGGCTGATGCAGTCTGCTTCAATGGCCGCGAATGCACGCGCTCTGTACTAATTCGTGTGTGTGTGTCTCTTATCGCGCGCGACGGGTGTATAGTATAGTATAGTTCACTGCAGTGTAAAATGGATCGCGTATGTATGTATGTATGTATACATAATGTACTTGTTATTGTTTTTTCTGGCTAACACGGCGTATAAGCAGTTTCTTTTTATCTATATAGAGCCGAGATTAATAGGGAGGGAGCTATTATCTCCCATTTTTATACAGTCGTATAATATGTGCCGCAATAAACTTGATGCTCCGCTATTCGAGCTATGTATACGATACGAGCGTCTATATAATATTATCATCATAGTGGAACAAAGATGTATCTGTCGTAGCTATATATCCTGGCTGTACTTATTGATGAAGGGAATCGTCATGAACGATCAAACGCGAGTGTTGTATATATACCGATCGCGTATAAGCTGCGCGTTTTTATTTCTTTAAATACACCAGCATCAGCATACTATACAGTGACGCCGCTCGTACGGCTATGAATAGCTCTGGGGGGGAAAAATAGCGTCTGGCCAAACCCAACAACTTTCCCGCAAACAAACAAATCTCTCTTTTACAACGAGGTGAAGAAGAAAAAAAAAAAGAAATCAATGACGCCGACACGTGCGCCTTCCAAATTCGATATCATACCTGCGATATGTGTAACACACGCGCGCACAACGCAAAAGGCCAAGCAGATTACGTGCTCGATGATATCGCGGCAGAAGCGCGTCTGTCGATCGCGATATCAGAGAGGAGAGTCAAACTCCATTTCTCTCTCTCTCTCTTGCACTCATTGGGCCGCGCGCGCGAGCGCGCCTTTCAAGGTTATGTGTGCGTGTGTCGCGATAAAGAGAAAAGAAGGAGACGCGCGGGGCATAATATAGGCGCAGCGGTGAAAGAACGAGCGCTAGAAGAAAGAGAGAGAGAGAGAGAGAGACGATCGAGAGTGGGAAAAAATGTCGGGATGGACGTAGGTAGAGGTCTACACACATACCTGAAGCTGTTCCGGCGATTCTCCTCGCTCTCTGCGAGTGGCCCGCTCTTTGCTCTCTCTTTCTGTCTCTCGAGTAGTATATAGCTATACAGACTGTTCCTTAGCTTCTTCTTCGCTGCTGCTGATGATGATGATGATGCTGCTGCAGGTACCGATCTCCTTCGCGCTCTTCTTTTTAGACTTTTTCAAAGTCGAACAATAACAACAACAACAACAACAGCAACAACAACAACAACAAGGCACGACGAGGTATCTGTGTACTGTTTTACCGCGTTATACTCTCATGACATATCTTCGTATAGGTATGTAGATAAATACGTGTAAACGTATATGTATAAGGAAGCTATAACCAAGATCGGAGGCACTAAGTACTATACGCTGCTCGAGTCCACGGCGCTGCAGCGGCACGCAGTGATGCACCCACGTAAATAAACGGGCATTGACGCTCCGGTGCACATTTATACCTTCGCTGCGCGAATCTCTTCTAATACGTATACTTCATATAGATCGGAATAATCTTCAGCTCAGCTTGTCCAAGTTACGTATGTTTAGACGCTCCCGGCTATGTCTCCCGCCTATTATCTATTGTATACAACTGCACACTGACACGGACACATCAACTGCAAAGAGAGAGAGAGAGAGAGAAAGAGAGTCAAGTGATGTGGGAAATTAAGAAGAAAGCTCGGGAGTACGTCACACACAGACACTAGTCGCTCGCTCGCTCGCTCGCAGCAGCGCACTGGCAAGCAAGCCTCTCATCCGCTAGCCGCACGCCTCCGGCCGTCGCAGACGCACTTCATGAATGAAACTCTAGCGCTGTCCTCGTCACTCCACTGGCAGGCTATAGGCCGAGCGTCTCCCTCTTTCTCGACACTGCACGCCGCTACGGCGAGAGCGACATCTGGCGCGAGTTTGCTTCTCGCCGTTTTTTTTCAGACTCCCACTCGCGGAGAGAGAGAGAGAGAGATCGACGCGGATCCAGATTTCCGTTGAGAGACTGCTACTGATGCTGGTGCAGGCCACCAAGAGAGCGGGTTTCAGAGTATAGGAGAGGGAGCGATTTTGTGTATGCATAGGTTTTTCGATTTCTTGCGCAATAGTCTCTTCGTTAGTGGCTTTGAATATTGAAACAAACGTTTGAGAAAATTCTTGTAATGCATTATACAACAATATAAATGACGCGATACTTTTGGCTGTGAAATTTGGAAAGCAGATTTTAAATTTGCAAGTTTGTATGGCAAAAATCAACAGCTGCCGCGTGTCGCTCGAAAATCCTGCTCCTTAAAATTCTAGTCGAGCGAGCATATTTTGAAAAGTATATATTTGCATAAGTTTCTCACGCATGTATAACATACATAAATATATCTACACATTACGCCAAATATGTAAATATACGAGGACTCCTCTTTTTTTTTCTTTAAAAAAAAAAAAAAAAAAATCC
>UCQR01073329.1:2653-14405 GCA_900474235.1 Cecidostiba semifascia
ATATTAATGGGCCGAACTTTGCTTATTATATTCAACACGCGTCGACTTTTGGTAAATTAGAAAATGATGCGAAAATCGTTGGCGTTAGTTTTTGTTCAAAGTTATACACACAAACTCTGGCAAAGTTGAAGCGAATGTTTTTAAATCCTTTGCTTCAGCTGAGAGAGAGATTATCTATAACTTCTTTTAAATATATTACGCATTTCAGGTAGACTTTAATGCAGATTATCTCCACGCAATTAAGTTTTAACCGCGAAACATATAGAAATTTGTTTTATCTGCACATCAGTCGCGTAAAAAGCGTTTTCTTTCTCTTTGTTTCGAGGCTCTTAGGATATAACCCATAGAAACGTATTTCTACTACATCAATTCTTATCCCTGCGCACACACGTACGATAACACAAACTGCTATATTAGGAAACTTTATAGGTACTTCTATGGGTTTTCATTATCACCGTTTGTAATGCTACGTTTACAACTATGCTTTCTGCCGATCGATATGAAGCTTTAAACCTCCATATACAAAGCAATCAATTTGTCTAATACAGTAAGAAACTTTTTCACCATCACAATCGACTGACACTTGAAAATCACCAAACGAAAAATCCGACCTCGTCCTTCCTCTCTTCTCTCCGTCATTTTTTTTACGACTGCTCTCCGGCCATTATGCTAATTTCTCAATTTCTCTCTCGGCGACGCGCGCACAAAGAACGAGTGATGCCCAGCGAGAGATTGAGCTTTCATGATGTCATTCTTCCTCGTCGCTGCAGCAGCGAGGAAGAGAACGTGACGCAAGTTACGTATATCCGCGCGCGGGAAAATGCGACAAGCGCGCGCGCGTCGGGAAGTGAAAAAGAAAAAAAACGAACGGGCGAAATTGAAAGAGTAGGTGGAAATTGTGAAGCGTTTGGGACATTTCCGAGATGTCGAATGAATGTTTTGACATCGTTACTGAATTGTGGTTGAATTGATCGATTACTTATTCAGAACATCATTATTTTGCACTTTTAATAATTCGCAATAATATCGTTAATGTTTAAATGCTAATAAAAATTTAATTTTTTTCTTGTTTCAGGTGAGTAACGCTGTCGAGACACAGTAAAATTCATTCCTCTTCCCGTTGTTGACGCAGTATCGTAAGTAGATATAGAAGCTATATAGTCGAGGTTTTACTTGTGCTCATGCATTACCATCACCAGCGAAAAAATTAATCATTGTGTTTAACACGCGTTTCTAAAAATGTTTCCCCGTCATATCTCCCACGAAAGAAGAAAACACGGTGTGTTGGCGAGTAAAAAGAGTCCGAGTTGCCGATGAAAATTACAAAGGAATTTTAATTCTCTCGCCTGCACTTTCGTAAAAGCCAATCAAGCAATTAACCTCTCGAGACACAAAGAGAGGCCGGAGAGGTTTATCCGCAAAATAAACAGCAGATGAATCGCGAGTATACACACAATAACGAAAGCAGATATACAGAAGAAAAGGAGAAGGAGCCCTAGAAACGCGGGAGAGTAAAGACATCGGCGTCAGGAATCTCTCGACGCTTTTAATTGGCTGCTATACAGCTCCTCGGTTTTATATACGTCCGCAGATAGATTACTGGGACGCCGTGGCGGCGTGAGCGAAGGAAATTCGCGCGAAAGGTAATCTCTCACGTAGGCCCGCAGAGGCATTTCACCGGAGAAAGTAGCAAACCGGCACGAGAGCTCTGTGCTGTGTGTAAGTCGACGACATTAGAGAGATACTTTCGAGGCCCTCCCCCCATGAAAATTTTTTTTTTGTATGCCGAAGAAAAGTTTTCTTTAAAATTCTTTTATCAGGATAATTTTTCAACAGACTATACTACTTGTTGAAGCTTCGAGACTTTATGCAAATCATTCGTTATTTGAGCGTGAAAACGTCATTGCATGCTTTATTTCCGTCTACTACTCGAGCGCGTTTGAAATGTTTCGTGTCGTCGTCGTCTGCTTCGTTTTGCCGTTAATCATTTTAGAAAGTCGATAGCGCGCGCTTTTTTTTATCTATCGCGGAATATCGCGTACTGATAAGCGAGAAATACGAATTCAGAAAGCTCGCGACGACTACTGCTTTTCCGTTTTATCAAAAGGCGAAAGTTTGCTCTATAAATATTTGAGCAAAATTCGAAACTCTCGTGATTTATGTAACAAACGACGTTCGTCGGTGTAATATGCTTGGATTTTGCGTTTATTCCGGGAGCTGACAGAATTGACCGTTTAATGCGCTTCATTGTTTATATTTAGCCGATAATAAGATGTTCGATCGCAGTGCAGGTTTTATGTAATTATAAGCAAGGCTCATAATAGCGTGTTCAATTTTCGCATCTCATTCCCTGGTAGAAATTTCAACATTTTCGTTGGTGAACGTGTTAATCAAATGTCATTATTTTTACCTACAATCAACGGTTAAGTTAAACTTAAAATTATGATTACGTATTTAATTATGCATACGTTTTAACTTAAAAAATTCACCATTTATTAACCAAAAAAGATCGTGAACATTTCCAGCAGGATTATGTTGAAAAATAATTTTCCCATTAGAATTTACCGCATTCATAAGGCGAGTCATAAAAATCTTCGGCGTCTGAATTAAAATCGTTTTATTTTTACATAAAGTTTTCTCACACCCTTAAAACGTTGCATCCTGCTCCTGCACGAGTATTTACTAAAAAAAAATTTAGGCGCCAAAGCACTAGTAACACACGATCGAGTCTCGTGTATACTATAGCCGAACTAAAAATACCGATTCTATTCCGAGTGGGAGAACGCAGTAGCAGTAGTATATGCCGCGGAGTCGGAAGGTCAAGGCGCGCTTAGAAACGAGGGAAAATAATCGTATAACACACACAGACTACAGTTTCCGTAAGAGCTGCTCTGCCTCTCTGGCACGCGTGTATTTTTGTATTAGGGCGTTGAAAAATACCTCGCGAGCTTTCGCAACATTCTCTCCACTTGATATATTACATACGCGCGGAGGAGAACGAAGAATCAGGGCTAATAACAAGAGAACCACGAAAAACCCGATAACAGAAATTACGCGCATGTGCAGAGAAGAGTGATGAGCTGTGTTTTATTACACTTTTCATATAAGCCACCACCGCCGCCACTGCATTCCATTAATTCCGACGCGCCGCGTGATTATACAAGTGTATAGGGCAACACGTATCACCACACATACACACACACACAGTATATACACTCGGTGCGGCCGGTTGCATAACGCTTAAATAATTACGCGTCGCTTTGAAGAAAAGTTGCGCGGACTACACTCGCCGAGAGCGAGCTGCTCAATTAGTGCGCGCGAGAGCTGTCTGCGAAATATACGGCCGTTTCCCTACTAAATCTCTCTTCCTCCCTTTTCTCTCTCTCTCTCTCTCTCTCTCTCTCTCTCTCTCTCTGTGCCGCTGCACTATATACTGCACTGGACACTCCATTTATGCCGTGTGTTTACACTATTATGTGCGGGAAAAGCTTGGTGTTAGGGGTGGAGGAGAAAAAAAAGCTCGATTTGCATAAAGTCGTCGTCTTTAAATCGCCGCGTTCTAGGTGTGTTTTTAATAGCGAAGATACACCCGTAAAGTGGATTGTGTATATTGTATACACAGCTCTCGCATACGTCTCTGGGAAACTGCCGCGAAAGCACAAAAGTTGCGCAGCATAGGCCATCAGATTGTAGTTGCGGCGGAAAGTTTAACCAATTAATAGCTTTGAAAACACGAATTCAGGCTTTTCTCTCCTCTCATGTGTGTGTGTGTGTGTGTGGGTGTGTCACTGAAGCCACCCTCGTGTCTTCGATTTTCGGATAGTTACTACACGCTGCCGCAAAGTTTGCCCGGAATTCGGAGCTTAGTTACATTGTTCTGCCGGAAACTTGCGCTGAATTTTAGACGTTTCTCAATTAAAGAACACGAAGAAAGTTATGAAAAATCACAAACAAACGCGGGGTTATACCCATAATATACCCTCGACGAATCACGACACAATAGTCTTCCAGGCAACTCGACGCACACAATGCATATCCCCACAGACATAGACACAGAAGCAGGAACGTACTAGTGTATACCCTATATAATGCTGAACAGTGGGTCGTCGTCGTTGGTTGATTCTCGCAAAGAGCGGCTGCAAGCAAGAATAATACGGCGCGCGACCCGCTTTGAGGTTGCGAGCGTGAGTAACCTTAATCGGCTGGACTACTAGTAGTACTGCTGCTGAGGAAGTGTTCCGCGAAAAGCAACAATTCATCTCTCGAGAAGCTGCACTCGATCGTGCAGTGGATATAAGCAGATGTCTTTTAACCTCATCTGACCGGTATTTCACGTATGTGTGTGCTGGATGAGTGTTGAAGTTTGGATTGTGAAGAGATGATTCAAGCTTTTTTGATGAAACATTTTGAGGCGTTATTATTAGGTCTCCTTTGGATAGAGAACTGGAAAGATAGGTTAAGGTAGTTTGGAATGACCGTTCAGATTTTAATGAAAGTTTGTATACACTAGTTGATTTCAGCGTAAAAGTTACGCACTTAAACTTTTGTGTGAAACTAACGAGCACGCGCGAGGAAAAAGTTGTTAGCATTTTTATTTTTCATGCTTTAACACGGTGTCTTATATGGGGAGAGTAATAATCATTTTCGAATATGTTTTAAAAAGTATCATTTTAGTAGCAGCTTTTAAATGTAAGAAAAAATGTATACATTTAACCTCAAAATGAAGTCAAATCAGCAACTTTTCATTGGCTAGAACTGTTTTGTTGTAATTTATCATCGTTATTGTGTATATTATTAGTTTACATATATGTAATGATTTAAATAATTTTAACTGATTAACAAATAAGAAAAATGTACACATTTTGACTAGTGCAGTATTGACAGCGTGTCTTGATAAATAAAAATTTAATTTTTGCATTTTTATTCAATGCAAAAAGAAAAGTAAAAGATGTGCGCGTTATTAAATATAAACAGTTAAAACAAAATATTTCTCAATTTGAAAAATTTAGTAGGTATATTATACACTTTCGGTAGCGTTTCAGCAATAAGTCCATCTGCTATTTCTAAAACTTTTTTGCTTTGAAGCATTTATTCCACAAAAGGAGTATAAGTAGCAACCCGTGGATACGTATGTATACTCAAATATCTTTACATTTTAGTGTAAATGATTTAGCATTTAGATAGATACATAAAAAAAAATTTTCTGAGTGGTACCAAGCGGCGCATGGTACCGCTCAGAAAAGGTTAACACCACTGCTGCAGCCATGACTAATTGATATTCATATGACATGCGGTACCTTATTAGATCGATTTATATATATACGTGCCCAAAACCGCTGTGCAAGAGCAGCACTTTATCGCGGATAATTAACGAAACTCTGTCGTGTTTTACCTATATTTAGCCTTAATTATTATCATCATCGCTAAAAACCTGCTGAGTAATCCAGCAGCATTAGTATATCTAAACCATCAAGGGTATTTTCCCTCGCTCTTAATTGAATATTTTCTTCTCGAAAAATCCACCTCAAGAGCGACGATGACAGCGTGTTTTCTTATTCTTTCGTGCGCAAATCGAATTTTACTAATCGACGAACCTATATACCCAGTATATAAAAGCTTGCATCGATACAAACGCGCGCAAACTTGCGGTACACCTTTTGGTCCTGCAAATATACAGCAAGTATACATAATATACAATAGCTCGAGAGAAGCAGCAGCAGCAGCAGCAAATCGCAGTGTGGGCTCGTAAACGCCGCCGCAAAGATACATTGACACCGGCGGCGCTGCTGCTGGCGGTGAAATATGCCGTTACTAGGCCGACGAGACGACGACGCGCTCCGCAGAGTGTCGAAACTCACGGACGATTTTATCGGCGTGTGGATATATGTGTGAGCTCGTGGAATTTCAGCGAGAGTGTTATATACAGCGCCTGCGATTGCCTGCATTTGATATACGAACGGGTGTTTTTTTTTTAAACGTTTGATTAATACAGAGTCAACAATTGAATGTATAAATTTTTTGAAGAAAAAAAAACTTGGTTATATTTTATTCTCTAATTGGAGGAACTTTGCAGCTTGCAGCAGCTAGCATGATAAATCATTTTCCTAGAAAAACTCTCTGGGATGAGTGTGTATATAGTTATAACTCGACGGCGGCACGAGATGCTTAAGGAGAAAGTTTAGCGTCTCTTATATTTTCTGGTAGTTTTAGAAATTATAAATGTATACACGTTCAAAACGTAGCAGGTATATAACTTCTCGTTAATATAAGCTTGTTAATTGTTGACTCTACTACATTTTACCGAAATTCAATCAAACGAGAGTACCTAATATACAGCTATATATTTCGGGATATATAATATGCGATAATATTAGAAGAGGAAAAAAAGGGCGGTCGAAGATCGTTCACCTCCTGTTTTCGGAAGGGGGTTGTATATGTATACACCTATACTCGTGCGTGCGTGACGTCAGAGAGAGAGAGAGAGCACCAGCTCGTCACGGACCAAGGGAGCGGCTGTATTATAGTTCGCGGACCGAGACCAGGAAGCTCCTCTTTTTTTCTTCTCTCTGCAGTTGAGCTGCGAGTGTCCTTATACCGTTCTTCGTGTTGGATTATGCTCGCGCAATTGCGCGTAGATACGTAATTTTCGGAAATGAGAATTAATCTCTCTGATGATGTGGGGGCTGTATAATGCTGTAATCGAGTATAATTTATAATGTGTACTCAATCGCTCGGTAGTAATATAACGATACGATGTTGTTGATTCTGTAATCGCCTTTTGTCATTTTATATTCGTGCGGTGAACGATGATAATAAATCTTTTAGTGTATATACCTTTCAGATTAAAAGTATATTATATTAGACAGTTTGCAATTTTAAACTATACACAAAATCAATTACAGTCGGCGCACGAAAGTGCAATCATTGCTTTTCACCATCAACGACGATGAATATTCTTGATAATATTATATACAGAAGACAAGAAAACTTTCTGTGTATGTATATTTACATATTATTCCATGTATATGTGTAAACTTTTCGTTTGACGTCATTCGCAGCAGTATATAGCATCATTGCTCGCACGGAACCGTCGCGCGTTTACACACATAAAAGTCCAAGCTCGAAAGAATCTACTAAAACATGAAAATAGCGTGTAGCGTGATTATTTCCGACAGGTATAGTTAATCCGGCTCCTCTCTCTCTCTCTCTCGAATGAAAAATATATCAGCATTAGAGTATACGGCGAGAGAGAGAAATTGCAAATTATGATCGAGCTTTTTCAGTTATAGCAGTTATAGCACACAGTTCCGAAAAAAGCTCGTTCATACATTTGTGTTTTTTTACCCCCGATCGATCGATCTTTGTTTCTCACCGCCGCCGCCGCCGCCACCGCGCGTATTCTCCTCGATTATTATGCTCAATTGCTCATTTCCACGAGGACGAAGCGGCGGCGAGGGATTTGTGAAAGGCATTTCTTTTTATTCCCACTCGCGGCACTTTTTCTTTCTCTGCAGCTCGCGCGAGCCTTCTCTCTCCGTTCACTATATAGTATATACACTCGGAGGCCCGGGCCTCTCCTCTTATAAGGCCGTAACGGGATTTCGCTGATTGTAAGCTGGCTGTGCGCAGTGTGCTCGAAGAAAGAACGAGCGCGGGATTGAGCATTATAATGTGTGCGATTATTGCTTTAGTGACTCTCTGTAAGCGCGTTTAGGCTTTGTGTAATAAAAGTTAGGCGCGAGAGGAGCAGTAAATGAAAAATCTCTGTGGTTTGGATGTGTGTGGTTGCTTTTATAATTAAGAATTATATTCGTGGATGAAACTTGTTTTTTTTTTATGGAGCGCTCGACTTTTCATTACCCTTTCAAAACCTCATTAGTTTTCTGCTACCGACGCATATTCGTATAGTAGGTAATGAAAATCTAGTCTAAACGCTGACGACGTGGAACATTGACGTCAGAGAGCAAATATGCGGTAACGGCTTATTAGAATCAGCGCTGATAAATAAGTTTCTTCTTTCGATATTAAAAAAAAATAGTGCATTTAGTGCTTGACTCTGTTAAAGAAGAGAGTTTTGACTGAATGTCGAAAGAATTATCGAATTTTTTCTCCGCGCTCTCTCTCTCGCGCGCGGCCATTCTTGAGGAAATGATTTTACGATCGCGAAAGTATAGTCATTTTCTCGTTACTTACGACATGACTTTTTTTCACCTTCGCCAAAGTGCGAGAGAGAGAAGAACCGAACGATTTTCCATATACTGTAATTTCGCGGTGGCATATTTACCAACTTGTAATGTGTACCTCATAAAAGTATCGCGTTACATTCACTTCGCATTTTACATAATGCACACACACACATACACGCGTCGATTTAATTTACAGAATATTGTCGTTTATTTTTACGGGTTTCTTATAACTTTTTCACGATATACTCGAATGTTTATAACGCGATTAGACACTAATTATCGTTAGTCTGGCAACGTACCAAGTGAGCTGTATTGCAGATGGTATAGCTAAAAGAATACTTATAACGGTACCGGCTCTCTATAATAGGAAACACTTAAAATTTTGGCAGTCGAACTAAATCAGTAGCACTATTCTTGCTTTCATATAACAGTAAAATTTTCGAATCAATTATGGTTTTAACGAAATTTGCGTCCTCATCACTCAATGTTCATCAATATATTATTGACAAAATTTTGTACTATAGCATACAAGTCAACTGCTGAGTCGAATATCGTTTTCTATATGCACTGTTTCCGACGTGACTCGATCGATACTTAAGGTCAAGGCCTCATCGCTATTGATAGTATTTTGTAAAAGGTGAAAGTCGAATGCATGAAAATCCTGTAAATTCAATCGAGAGTATACACCATAATACAACGAGCCATTCTTCACTATAATTAATATACAACACAGGAGCAGTCGATTAAATCCGATGAAAGCGTTTTCAAGTGACAGAGACGATAAATAAAAGAGAAGAAATTGATTTTATAACAGTAAACACAGCAGTTCTCGGCTGGAAATCGAGAAAATATACTGCAGCTTTCTTCCAATAAATGCATTTGGCTTTATTTCGGTCACGCTCCATTCATCAGCCGTAAATAAGAAGCTCAGCTGATGCTGATCTCCTCGGAGCTAATGACTCGACTGATGATCGCGGCTACGAATCGAAATTGAAAATGAGGTTTCTCGCGGGGGTTTACGCAATTTCACAGGCAAATGAAAATCAGCGATGCGCGCAATAACCAGCTTTTTGCTGCTGCCAGCCGGTGCGTTATATTGCTGAGAAAAAAATGAACTTTGATGAACTCGAGAGTGTCCGACTCTCGAGCGGTTATATATTCGGCGAATCGGCGGAGGAGAAAGTCGAAATTTTGGTATTTAAAAGGCGCGTCGAAGGAGACGCATTAACCGAGACAATGGCTGATGCCGGTATAGTGCATCGAGGTCGCCTGAAAAGCGGACACGTTGATTTTTTTTTGTGGCGAGTAAATAAGAGATTGGATGGCCCTTTGAAACGTTGTGTAAGTGTAGGATTAAGGAAGTTACCTTTTCAGTTACCTAGTCAAAATGAGGGGTTTCTTTTTAATATATTTTTTTTTTGTTAAAATTTATGAAGCGTCAGAGTTTGTTAAAAAAAATCCGTGCTAATTACGGCATACTGAAAGAGAATCATACATCCAAACAAAATAATTCTATTTGTTACAATTATACATCAATAATAAGTTTAATAAAGAAGCTGATTTGGCTCACTTTTTGAGATTAAATTCTCCAAAATATGATAATTTAAAAAAAATGATTTTTGCTTCTATAAAATATATAGAAATTTATTGTTTCAAAATCCCAAAGTATATCATTCGGATTCGGATGCTGCTTCGAAAAACAGTAATAATGCCTATATTTTGTTAATATTTTAATAATAATTAAATGATTTCATCTACGGCATCTCGGATTCGGCCCATACTTACTCCTCACTGCATGTTATCCCGGATCCGGGCTTGTTAATAAATACGGTATGCCGGACTCAATTTCTAGTCGGATAATATTCCTTCAAATTTTATTAAAATAATCTGATTTTTAAATCGTGACCGGGGACATATTGGTTATTTGATATGAAAAGTTATTGCAGTTTCCTAAAGCGATCTAATCGGTCCCGTTTCATTACGTTTACTCCCCTATACTTTATCTTCGATTTTCATTATTTATACTTGAAATCGATGCTTTTTAATTTTACTATTTTATCGTTTACACGTGTGTGTGTCGAACAGAACTGAGAAACAATACGCTGTATATACAGGTATTAAATAAACCCAAGCGATCGAGATATAGAATTTTTGCGAAAGTTATAAAAACACGCGTTTTAATCAAACGTTATTGTTGTACGTTATCCGATACTATCCAATATACTGCATGTGGCAGCAGCAACAGTATTTCGATAAAGCATTTTTAAAAATAACTCTCGCTTCTGAATGATTGATGGAACATCGCGATAGGGTATAAAAGTCGGACGAGAATCGCGCGCGCGTACTGCTCTTTGAATATTATTCATTGTTATGTCTGGGATACCGTCCACTTTTAGCCTGTTTCTCAACAATTATTTTGGCACACGACGAATATTTATAAAGGCGACAAAAATCTACGAAAAAAAAGACGTTATAATATCTCGTTCTTATTTTTATTTTTCACCCTAATATTCAGCTTTAATTAAAACTATGTCCCGTCGATTAAACGACTTATCTTCCGATAATATTAACACACCACGGCGCTTATTCTCTCGGAGACTGTATTAAAGAGATACAAAATTTAAAGAGCGCGAGATATAATTCATTAAAAATTTCGTATACACCACTTATCTGCATAGATGCTCTGGAAGACGAATTCAGATTCCGAGCGAAATTGCTATGAGTATTTGCACAAGTAACCTCAGCAGACACACTATACATGTATATACATCGAGATGGAATGAAATTAGCCGTTATAGCGTATAATCGTAATCGAATTTGGCGGAGGAGAGAGAGAGAGAGAGCGAGCGAAATGTGTATAACCGAGTGTTTGCTGTTGCAGGATACTATCAGCCGGCTGGTCCGCTGATACAGCATCCGCCGACGTTGCCGCCGGTGAAGGGACCACCGCCTGAACCGACGCCGACGCCCCCGCAAAATTCCGAGGGCTCGGACGACCTCGTCGCGACATCCACCACTTCGGGCGGCACCAGCAGCACAGGTCAGTTGTTTTTTTTTTTGTTTTCTTATGAAAATTTCGATGAACAATATAAGTGAGTAAAGTGAGCAATTATAAGAACGAGTTTTTTTTGTTGTTTATAGGTGGAGGCTTCTATCGTGCTTACTGCCCGCAGTATTACGCGACGCCGCCACAGTACCAGGAGCTCTGTTATCCGCCCTCCTACTCGCACTCGCATCCACACCCGCCGCCTTATTACCACAAGTATGCGCCTCCCTATCGAAGGTAAGGGATTAATTAATTATTAGTTGATTGATTGATCGATCGGATTATATCGATATGTCGTCGTCGCTTCCTGTATGATAACCAGCAAGTATTTCGAAAGAGGCTTACTTGAAATCTCTTATTAATTTCCTATAAATAATAAATTGTGGTTCTATCTGTATATCATACCTCAAGTTTATCGAAACCTGGATGAATTTATTTTACTCTTTTTGAATTGTGCTACTTTTCGTAGAGAGCGACGATCGGGTGTATATATGAAAAATTCCACACAAAAGGTTCAGTG
>UCQR01073354.1:0-14931 GCA_900474235.1 Cecidostiba semifascia
TCTCTCTCTCTCTCTCTCTCTCTGTAGCTACTGCAGCTGTACGTCTCGTTCTGGCTCGTCGATCTTTGAGGAGGGAGGAGGATCCCGACGGCGGTAGCAGCCGCTCCATCACGCGTCAGCCTCTATTTGGTCTATTTCCATGGCTGTCGCCATCCTCGGCGAGGAAAGAATTTCCCGACGAGAAAGAGAGAGAGCGAGTTGCGACGACGTCAAAGATCGCAATTTGTTTACGGGATGCTTTTTTTGGGGGACCAGAGGTCGGAGGCATTTGGATTTCATATCCGTCATTTGCTCTCGATAAAAGATGCATGCGCTGGGAAGATATGCGAAGGTTCCTTTTGAAATTTCATTTTTTCATTTGATGGAGCGTGCGGATAATGCAATGCTTGCGTTAGCGTTATATACATTCATCATTTTGAAAGATGTATTATGATTATTTGAAATGAATCTTTGGGTACTCCGTTTTTTTTTTGTTTGTTTTAAAATTTAACCTATAATATTTATTTATATTAATATTTTTTAACGTTCCGATATAAACAGGTGCGTTATTGCCCCTATCTTGAGTAAATCAAGTGCTCTCCTTTTTGAAGGTTATCATCAAACCCGCCACTGGTATTTTGCTACAAGTATGCATCTCGCTCTTAAAAAAAAAAACAAAAAAAAAAAAATTAAAATCCAAAATAAGAAAAACTCCTTCCCCCAACGATCAACTCAGGCGCCTGGAATTCCACGATACTTCCCGCCAGACGTTGAGACAGCCGCAGCTGGATTACGCATAAATTTCATTAGCGAACATTCATCAAGTTCACCTCTGCTCCGAGTATATAAGCGATATACACGCTGAGCAGCACGCCCGTCAGGATTTTAGCGAGGACAACTTTCCAATTAACGCACGACCAGCAGCGTTGCGAGATCGGCTTTGGATTATGCGCGATATGTTTCGCAGATCCATTAGGCCGGGGAATTACTTGTTTTTCGATGCCGCGCGCCCCACGTATCACCCTCCGACGCGACGGCCTTTTCGCGATAGACAGGCTCTGTCGATAACTGAATTTGAGAAGGCTTTTACGAGGCTGTAATTGCCTATCATTGTCACGATATATTCTTGTATGTATTGTTCTGTCGAGCAAGTGTATTGTGCATCCAATTTAGCGGTGCAATGGAAATCTTTAACGGGATGAACAGAAAAAGACGACGTGAAATTTAATTTCGTATTGATGAAGCGGCTTCCGTTGAAAATTAAATAATCCCGTCTTGCTCCATTTCGAAAATAAAATGACGGATTCCCGATAGAGCGACGTTTTTGCTTTGTTATACGGCCATGTAATTATGCCCCGGAGCTGTGCGCACGAAGCTCTCACAGAGAGATACGTGCTGCGTTGACTTTTTGTTTTCAGCGCGAAAAGTCGATTGCGTATCAAAGGTTGAAATATTATTCGATTCTTTGAGCTCACAATCCATACGGGTATTTCAATGGATGTCGTAAAAAACAACAACTTTCTCGAGCAACAGAATAAAAAAAATTCCCAACTAATCCCTTCAATTCGTCGTTATTCATCATTCCCATAATATAGTTCGCTCGAATTAACCGAGCGACTTACACAGCTATAGGCTACTAGACAACGAGAATTACAAGCCCGTCTCGTAACTCCCTGATTACTCTTCCAGAACTGATCCGCCGACAAGTCAGCCCGACTTTACACGCGTGCCCCTCGAGCTTACAGCTCCGCATATTTTACATCATCCTCCCGCTCTTATATATGTATACACATAAACCGAGGAAGAAAAAGACCTCAACTCCCCGAAAATAAAGTTTAATGATCCGCGAACTAAGGAGTTACCGCCTCAACAGGTGCATCATCGAGACTGTATGTGTGTGTGTACGGGAGAGCGACGAACTTTGTTCGCTGCTGCTGCTGCTGCAGCAGTAGCAGCGCAGCTATCAATTAGGGAAGGAGCGAACAAGGGCTGCGCCGCAGTAGTAGCGCGAAATCCAGCGCGTCTTCTGAATACCGCCTCGTTATCTCCGGTTAATCCGAGCGTGCTTTTAATTAGTCCAAGTCTGCGCTTCGGGCGACGAAAGATACAACTCTCTCTCTCTCCCACGTGTGCGCGTAGCATAATCGCGAATTATTCGTTATACAACTCCACTCATTAATCGCTCGATTCTTTTCTGATCGTGTCTATATATACATATACGTGTACAGTAGTCTTTTTACCCCCTGTGCGAGCTTTTATTTTCCGCGGCGGGTTTATTATTCCCCCGTCTCACACACACACACACACACGTGTGGAGGGATTTTTACGGGAGAAAGAGGATCGAGTATTAGCATTTAAAGCGAAACGGCGCGGAGCGTCGCGATTTTTAAGTAGGACGTCTCGGAAGTCAGATTCTTGCTCAATTTTTCACAGACGCTAAAGAAGAAGTATATGGCGCGTTTGTATTGCTAGTCCCCGATTGGATCCTACTTAAGGATTTGAATTTCCCGCGCTGAATTCGTTATTGCGGCGGCGGGGGCTTGCGACGGTTTTTAGTGTTGCTCGAGCTACGCGTAATTGAAATATAAAGCGAAGGATGGCGCGCGCGAGTAAAGTTTTTATTGCAAAGACGTCGACGAGGTATTATCTCGCTGGCCCTATACCTGAGTAATAGTCTCATAGTACTTTTATTCTTCTTCTTCTTCTTCTTCTTCGTATAGTCGTCTCCTCGTGTCTTACGGCTGAATTATGCGCGAACGGCGCTGCTGTAAATACAGAATCGAATCGCTTTCGTAAAAAGAAAAACGTAAACTATACTGTGATGACTTTGCGAGTATTGTTATCGGGCTGTTTTCGTTATATTCCGATGTATTAATCAACTATATATATGGTATGATTTCAGATTTATTCATCGATGGAGTAGTAAACACGGTCGTCATTCCTGAGCTCTAACTGTTGATTTTTCTGCGGATTTTGCGGGTATCTTAGTCTTCGGTGACAATTCACTTAGGTGGATTCGAAGGGTTCTCTAAGGTACCTCGAGGTACGCAAAAAATGAGACAGTAAGCTACAGCGCCATCTCATCGCCACATCCCTACTTTTCATCGAATAAGGTAAGGTAAGTACAAAATGAAAAAATTGATTGCATAGAAAATTGTTCTTATAATTTTTCACTATTTTTTAATACAGACTACTTTTACGTAGAAAAGTCTTATTTTTGCTAATATGAAGGAAAATGTGGAAAGGTTTCTAAAATAAAATACAGCAACTTTGCAGACAAACTAAATTAACAATCACTTGCTTTGGCGTAAAACTCCTCGTAGAGTACAGGGAGCAAGCTATAGTGATTAATAAATAATTATTCGAAAAATTTAATAATGTTTCTGTATTAGCAAAGAATTTAGGAATCTAGGTATGATTAATCCTAAAGTCCTAACTACATCACACGTATTCATCTATCTACCCAAACTGTACAATTATTTAAACTTTGCTAATTGGCAATATATCCACTTCGATCCAATTGAAACGAAGCTCACGTATATACGAACTTCGACATCCCCGAGTTTAGAATAAAAACAAAAAAAAAGAAGCAACGCAGCCAATCGGTCGCGAACCTCATCCCCTCACCCTATTAGCATTCGATCCCCGTCAGGCTTTCTTATACCACCGACTGCGAACGTGCTCCTCCGTCCCGCGTATATACACTATACACATATAAATCTCACGCAGGTTTAAGTAACAAAGCGAAGCCGCAGGTGCGCGACGTCGCGTTTTTCTCTATCTCGTAAAGGCACCGAGGCGTCGACAACAACACGGAGGAGGGAATTTTCGCGGACCTGTTTTTCGCGACTGATTCGCAATAAAACGCGACGAGCACCCCTACTGCTATCGACATTTCCATTCGCCGGCGAATGAGATATTTCGATCCCGAGGCTCTAGATGTATATATAGGTCTCTTATACGGGATAGACTTTCGCGAGAGAGGGGTATAAGAGCTCTCGAGCGCTCGCTAATAAACGTCCGCTCGCTGCTTGCGCGCAAGCGATCGTATTTATCCGCGCCTCGTGAATTTCCGTTAAGTGTGTGCCGCCGCCGCCGCCGTTGGCTCGAAAGAACATAAGGAGGCTATCGGAATTATCATCTCCGTCTATCTCGTATAATTCACCCAGGCGGAGAGTATAGCAGATTCTTTACAGCGACTACGTGAGCCGAGTTTATTATATTTTCGATTGTCCTCTCGCGATTGTTTAAGAGCCGGACTATACACGCGTCCAGCCTATAAGACTTTTTTTTCGTGAACGAAAAAAGGGGAGGGAAGGACAGCGCATGCAAAAACAAAAGGGGGGATGCGCGCGACTAGGATAGGGCCTCGAGATACAGTCTGATTTACGGCGCAAACAGCCGTGCGGAGGTTATCCCGAGGCTCGGCGGTAAATTCAGTGATTCATTGGGGAATGGAATATAAAAATTTTCGCAAGCTCGGCTTTCTTATCGCTCCTTTTTGCGGCTTCTTCTCATGTCGGCTATCGCACATTTATATCCACCCGCGATATAATTAGTTCTTGCCTGCGGGGGCACACGAGGCTTTTTTGTCGCACCTGCAGCGTGAATCGCTAAAGTGAAAGTCGTCGCGTTGGGAGCTGGGATTCATTTAAAATTCGTTTACTTTGTGCAATTTTTGCGACCCTGTATCTTTTCAAAAAAGTTTTTTTTTTTAAACTTGTGGAAGAAAATTTTGAAAGAATCTAACGATAAAAAGGATGATTTTAAAATAGGCTATTAAACTTAAGAAAGTAGCTCTCGCCCGACAATATAACGCTAATAATAAATATTGAACGGCATTACAATTTTAAATTGTCGGAAGTCCTTTCAACTTCAGTTCTTCTTTCTCCGCGTCTTGGCGTCCGTCTGCTTCGTTTTGAATAAGTAAGCGCGACGAAGGGCGGCGCGTCGAAGGCTAAATTAGTTATATACGTTCCGGAAGGATCTCTGCGAAAGTTCTCGGCGTATAATATCCCTCTCGTGCCATTACCGTCGGTACAACGATCCGACAGGGCCGGATCGAGGCGTAAACAAGAAGCCGGAGGTGAGAAAAGTAAAGAAGTTGTTGCGCCGAGAGGAAGAAAAAAAAAATAATAAAAGAAAGAAAAAGAAAGCCAATCAGTATGCAGCGTAGAGTTGCTCTGCTGGGTGTAACAAGCGGCGGCACACCTGCGGACTCTCATCTTTCTCGCTCTTGTTTTCCTCGACTCGCATCTAACAAGTATATAGTCTTATTGCTTCTGTGTCTCATCCGTTTTTCCGCAGCACTAAGCTTCTCGCTTCTCGCCTTGATTGCGATTGTACTTTTTCGCGACTCAAACGATCAGTACCGCAGCAGCGGCAAAAAGGAGATAGACTAACAAGAATGCCTTGCGGCTCCGAGTTTCCCGACAGGATTTTAATCAAACTCGAGCAGCCGCGGAAAGGAAAAGACATTCGACGCGTATACGTACTTTCTTCATCCGAAAGCGCCAGCCCTGAAGCTCTCTGGAATGGTAAGTAAACGAAGCTTTGACTTCGGCAGCGCAATTTATTTTCATCGGGAGCTTACTACTACTATCTACAAGTGGTCAAATAGTGTCTTATATATGCGTTTCCCGCACTTTTATCGCGGGACCATTGGATTCCCATTAATCAGGGCGGACCAATAGGATATAACGTTCTCCGTATAAGTGAATCCCAGCCGGTACATATACTCTTTTATTTGCGCCCGTCGTGACTTTTAACTGTGATGTCCAAGAGGGGTCAGCTTTTTTGGTGCGACGTTCGTCGATACGCGCCCTGCCAATTTGCGCGCCGAATTTCCACGAGTGTGACGACGTCGGGACCAATTAGTGAGCGCGAGTTGCTGTGTGTGTCCTGCGAGAGGGAATTGTCGCGTAGTCGGCGGAGCGCGTAGTTCCGAGAGATAACAACTCAAGGGCGGGGTATACTTGACACGTACGCTACCGGCGCGCCGGGGGTTTAGGGTTGGTAAATTGTGATTCTGCGTGTTGTTAATGTTAATGGGGTGTGATTATTGTTACTCGTTGGCTTTCTGCTGGTTACGAGCTTGGAATTTCGAGTTTTGGCTCGAGGAAGTGGATGCGAAGTTTTGACTTGGAGCTTATAATGATAACGTTGTCTAAATAATATTAAAAGTGAAGCCAATTAATTTTAATGATAAAATTAATTGGCTTCGTGTGAAATTTGTCGAAAATACACGAAAGAAGAAAATCTGGGACGAAAATTTCAAATCCGACTTTTCATTTATTTTTAGGAAAATTTATATCAAGCAAAATGTTTTAATTCCAGCTAATAAGGGCCAACAAAAAATAATAAGGACCATCAAAACCCTTTGTTTTTCAGGAAGGAATTTAAAATTCCTGGATTAACATTCATTAATTTTGCAGCGTTCAAAAGAGTATAGCGCGCAAAAAATCTCTTTGAGTATTTAGCGCGACAACTTTTTTTCTGTAGAATTTTTGCATTGCAAAAGAAAATTTAATTCAAATTATTGTTCATTTTCCATTAAGAGAAATGCTTCCTCAAACTTTTATTTACAACCGACGTAAAATATTTAAAAAAAAAAATGTTTTACGCTCAACCCTTGCCTGAAAAAAAAATCTAAAATTTTACAGCCCACCTGGCCGTCATCACGCGCCCTCCCTCTTAAAACCTATAAACTACAACTTCTTTTTCACTCGCGCGAGAGAGGCCGTAGTAGATCTCGCTTGCGCGCCTGCGTTTACACATACAGACACACACACACACACAGTATATAGTCGGTCTTCGCCAAGCTAACAAGGTAAATTCGCCCGTGAATATTCTAAAATGGGTAGTAAAACTTGGCAACGCGCGGGCCCGAAACTTTCAAGATTCAGGATATTCAAAGGGAAGTTCATCTCGGAGAGTTTCGGGCCACTTATTTATGTAAGATCGTGAAATATGCTTATGCACCGGGGCGCGCGGAAAAAACAAATTTAGCATCAAACTCGAGACGGCAGAGCTCGTAAGCTGCACGTTCGCCATTATAGTACCGTTTGATTAAAGTAAAGCTATGTATACGCATGATTTTTAATAGGTTTGAAAGGCACTTTGTGCAGTAGTTGAGGTTAGTTTGTCACTTACTTGTATGACGCGAGATTTGTTGAGCAGGTTGTTGCCCTCGGTCTGGAACTTCTCCATATCCCTGAGGATGCCACGCACACCGACGTCATCCGCGTCGACCAATCGAAAGGCAGTGATGTTGACGAAGTTGTACTTAAAGTCCTCGAGATCGAACGTTTCAATATCCTATTGACAAACAGACGGCGACATGCGTGTTTGATTGGCTCTCGAGTTGAGATTCATATATACTTAGACTGATCTAAATTTATACACTTACAAAAGTTGTAAAGAGGTAGTGGTAGTTGTAGTCGTTCATTTGCAATTGGAGTATCTGGAAAAAGAAGTCGACACTTTAGTTTTTGAGCATCAACAACTTTTTTTTTACCTCGTCAAATTTAATTGTATCTTTTTTATCAAATTTTTAATTTAGCGTTCATTACGAAGGCACATCTAATAATTATAGATACGTATTATTTTGAAATTTACGAAGCGGTAGTAAGGAAAAGTGATACGGATTTACCATACGCAGAAAATGGTGCATGTTCTCGGCTCGGGTGTCGACAATGAGATTGTGAACCTCCTTGGCTTTGATCTCCGATAGGACCTGCCTGTAAGAGTCGAGATCAGCCTGTCGCAGATACACCTCCATGTCCTGCGCCTTCCGCGACCTCACGAGCTCCCTCAGCTTTATAAGACCTGAAATATAATAATAACGTAACAATACCAAAATAGCAGAACCGATCGAAGCATCGAAAATACATCCGTAAAAGCTCTCTCGCGTAGAGTTCAAGTAGCGCATTTACGTTTATTCGCGAGGAAAAGCAAAACGAGGCCGCGTGCTGCATATACATACATGCTCGCGAAGCAAGAGAGAGGTCATATCTTCTATTTCGGCTGCACGACGGACGGCTGAATGCTTGAGAAGACGAGCCAAAGATAAGCGCACCGAGAGAAAGAGAGCGAGAGAGAGAGAGAGAGATATTTGTTAATCGGGGTCCGCATCGATCGGGCGTTACCTTATTAAAGGGCCGGCGGTGGGAGGGAATGTGTGTGAAACCCGTAAATAGCGACGACAACCCGATGGAATCAATACCTGCAAGCGCGCCTAAGTAATCATGGTATCATCTCAACTTGGAGGTCTTCTCGCTCGAGCCTCGCGAGCCCGCTCTTGTACTTGGGCTAGCGTTCTATCGACTCGCGAGTATGACAGTATGTGCCTGTGTGTATATAGCGTAGCCCTCGATACGCGTGGATAGTCGCTGAGGAAAGAGGGCTCGTAGATGGCGTTGCCGGTGTTTTTATTCGCGATGAAGAAGAATGCATTTTTTCTCATTCTCTTTTTTCTAAATACATATATATTTGTCTTCGATCGCGTGGAATAAACAAAAGAAAAAAATGTATTTTCTTCCAGTCGCTGGACTTTTGCGGGTATATTTATGGTCGAACGTGAAAAAATTCATCCTGCCGTAGTGCCACTTTTTCTCTTCTCGGTCGTCGTTGCGGAACTTTTAAGTGCAGTCAAAGGCGCAGTGTGTACTGGAGGGACCGATTACGAACTAGACTAGCGAAATGGCCTCTGACCCAAACTTCTCCAGAGCATTTTTCTCCTCCACTGCTCTCTCTCTCGATCTCTTTTCATCCTGTAATTAAGCGCTCTGTTTTCAAAAGTGAGTTATGAAACGTGTTCGCGATTGTACTGATGTCGAGCCGTTTAAGGGCTTTTGCACCCCGCCGAATGATTTCCGTGTAAAATGTTACCTCCTGCTCCCGATAAACTGGGAAAAAACGAGAGCGAGCGAGGGGTGAATCATCGATACCGTAAATCGGCTTATATTTGTTTCGAGCTGCAATATATTCTGACTTTGTGCTCTTAATTGCTTCTCTTCTATCGCGCGGTGTACAACGGAAACTGATTATCTCGCTCGAAAGAAACTTCGTTAGCTGTCTGCGGTAAATTAAAAAAAAAAATTTAATAAATTCGCGAGTCGCCGCTTGTAATCCAGATAATTGGCCGGTATGCTACAGCAGCAGCAGCAGCAGCAGCAGCAGCAGTAGAGAAAGAGCAGCTTGTGTCCCTCTGTAGAGAGAAAGAGACAGGGCGAATTAAGGCGGACGATAATTTCTCAAGGGACTAGCAGTTTACTGCCGCTTCCGCTTGTCTTCTTACGAGCTGCAAATCGCACGGCAGCCCCCTAACATACTTATATCGCTGCGCGAGAGACGGTATAAACGGCTTCTTACTCTCGCTCTATACCCTCTCTCTCTCTCTCTCTTGGACGCTTTACCATTATAGTAATGGCACTCGCGAGGCGCAACGAGAACGAATGGCCGTGTATATTGCTTGTGTGTGTGTGATCATGTCCCGGATTAGGCGTGCAAAGATTGCCATTAGCCGAGCTTTTAGATTTGCAACTACTCGCGCACAAATTTTCTTTATATACAACACTACGCGTCTTTATTAAATCCCTCGGATATCGTCCCGAGAGAGGCATGAAATTATCGTAAAAAGAGCAGAAGAGTGAGAGAGAAAGCTGCGCATATATGAAGCTTGCGGAGGGTTATCTTCGATGAAGTCGTAAAAAGGCTGCGCAAGGAAAGAAAGTGTGTGTGTATATAGAAGCGGGATTTCTCTCGGAGTAATCGAATATATACACACGCGCGCCATTTTTTTTCTTCTTTCTTCCTCGCCGAATGAGCTGCGCAGCAGCAGCTGCTTTTCTTTACGATTACGATCAAGCTTTCTTTCTACGGCTCGTCTATCTTCTGCGCAGAGCTTTCGCCTGCCTTATACTACGCGCGTGAATTCATTTCGTCTGTTTCTTTCTTTCTTTTTTTTTTTTTTTAACATCGACGCCTTTTACCTTCGTCATCATCGTTACCCGCGCGCGTGATAACTTGCAAAGCGTCAATTCTAAGCACGTTTAATAAAACGGGAATGTAGGTGTATATGGAGAACGTTCTTGACTCTGCTCACGCCCTCGTGATTGTTTAAGAACGAGAAGGGGGAGAGATATGACTTTGGCGCTGGATTATCCGGTGTGCTTATAGGCTGCTCGTATAAATGAATTTTTTCGAAGAGAGAAAGGATTTTATAGAAACTTCATGACTTTAATCGCACCAAGTATCTCGGCAAAGCGAACACCAAGTGTATTATATAGCAGCACGATTCGAAAATCCTCGCGACACGTCGTTCCCTCTAATGCGATGCAGATTAAGCGGCCGTCCGTATTTAGCAGCCAAGAGCGAAGTGTAAAACGTCACCCAGAGAGAGAGGGAGAGAGAGAGGCTGAAGTGAAAAGGCTAAACGGGCAGGAGCTTTCGCATGATCAAGCTGCTTGCTCAGCGCTACTGCGCTTCGGGGATTTCGTATGTGTGTGTGTGTGTGTATCCCTCGAGAGAGCCTGGTGCACAGTACCGCGCGGAAATAAAAGTGTCGATCGGCTGTATAAGAGCCGACGAGACAGAGAGAGAGAGCCGTCGGGGACAATGGACAGTGATGGACTCGGTCGCGCAAAGTTCATTGTCGATTCGCCCGGCGTATAAGGGGTCGCGACGCCAGGCGTCGTATATACATCTATATAGAGACAGATAGAGAGAGAGAGTAGAGACGTACGCCTTTGAGTGCGCGCACGCCATTCCGCGTGACCGGGCGAAAGCTCAGCCGTTGGTTCTCCCAGGGACTGCGGTAATATCGTTGTGGCGCGTTCTATGTATACGTGTACATCTGCTGCTGCAGTCCGAAGAGAGAGGACGTCGCTTGAATGTACATCTCTCGATGCGCCTTGCGTGCGTATATACACTACTGCAAGCAACAGCGTTGCTTGGTTATACACGCGCTAAATTTGAATGCAGTAGCTTTGCATTGGCGCACAGTCATGTAATGACCCCGAGGATTGAATTGCAGTATTATCCGCGAAATCGGGAAAAATAAGCTGTATTGCTCCTTTGAAGCTATAACGCTGAATTCCGGTACAAGACGGATGGGACTGACTATATAGGTCCATCAAAGTAATTTGCGGACGGGAGAGGGAGTTTGATTCTTGTTACCTTCTCGGAGAGAGAGAGAGAGAGCGAACTTGCTCGGCCTTATAGGAATCCGGCTTATTGTGCGGTTTGGACACTGCACTGGCTGACTTGGTTCTCTCACGCGATTATGTCTTGGACAATACGCGATATTCGAGAGTATGAATCTCAAGTCTGTATTATATATGTATATGTACGACATCGAAGAATAGCAAATAATACACCTATAGTCGTCTGTGTGTGTGTGTGTGTGTGTGTGGGACGGGATCAAATAAATAAATCGAATCAGGAGAGCAAGTGTGTGTACCTTGCGGCGCAGAGCAAACACTCTCCGTACTTCTGCATTATCCAATCCTGTTTACTCCTCGATTTTGGTATTCCCGGCGCTCTGTTTTCGGATCGGAATTCAATCTGCCGAGTTGTGTGTGTAATCGAATAGGCGTGTGCGCTAATTCTCGCTGATGTATAAAGCTTGAGCTGATGAATATACATCATCGACCGTAGCTTTCGAGAAGGAGCTTATCTTAATTGTTTATAGGGATGCTTCAGAGGATATCCACTTCTGGTGATTGTCAAAGCTAATACGGTTTCGATTGAATGTCATATACAGTTTTCTGCGCTGTTGTGCTACTTTCAAAATTGTGCTGGACAATGAAGCCGCGCGGCCTTATTAAGCGACGGGTCGTTTAATTAAATGCCTTTTGGCCGGGCAAAAAGTGTACGGAGGAGGGCGCGCGCAGGGGGAAAAAAAAAGTTAATATGACGTTAGCGCGAGGAAAATGTACAACGTCGACTACTACGCGGCGTCGTCCTTGCGTGTTGCTGCCAAACAATAACAACGCCGTAAAAAAGCCTGACCTACATGTGAGATGCGAGAGCTCCGACGCGCGAAATCTTGAAGCAGAATTACACGGATATTATAAAAGGAATATTATTTATGTGTTATACAACTAAAACAATATAATATAAGCGCTCTCACCGTAGTCGTCCTCGTAGATGATGGCGACTTTGGTCCAGTTGAGAAAAGTCATGACGTCCTGATAGGCGGCGTTCAGGAGACTTTGTGCAGGATGCAGATTTATGCTGAATTCCTTCGCCTCGGAGTCCAGGTCCAGCCTGGCCTCCAGATGCGGTATGTCCAGGGCATCGCATATGCTGTGAATGTGCTGACCTAGGATCGGATCTGACGGACCGAATACGGCCTGCACGCCGAACTTGACTTGCTGACAAGCTGCAACAGACGTATATTTCGTCTTATTTTACGGGTTTAACTCTATATATACGACAGGATATACAATATTATTGAAAATGCGATTTCTTGTACGAGTATATTGTATCCTCGTCTGACAATGCCGGACTTATTCTACTCGATACCATGTGTGTGTGTGTGTGTGTGTTCGGGCGGAGAATTTGGTTATTGTGACGGAAGGAATATGGAATCAGAATTTCGCAGAAATATATACGCGCTCAATGGATGTACGCAAATATTTACCGATTTTTAACGATGCGATTGTTTGCTAAAGAAAAAAAATAATGTAAATCTACACTAGTATATCGTATATTTTTGTTAGTTTGTTCGCGATTTCTGTATAACAATTATGCACACATCGTATAACGTTTATTTTCTTTTAATCAAACGAATCAAAAACAAGAAATATTATATTTCAAAGCGATCGGCAAATAAACAGCGAGCTCGCAATAATATTGAATTTACCCGATCGGTTTTAATCTATTTTTTAATATCCGCATCTCTGAGACTGCAGCCTCTATAGACTCTCTTACCGAAGCCTCTCCCGTTGCCCGGCGGCTGTACTCGTATATATACACACACTGAGACGAAAATAAGAAGAGACGCCATCATGAACAGTTGTATATGGTTAGCGCGCGTAATTTGTATAATTAAAAATCCCTTAATTGCGCTTTGCTCGAGATGAGTGACAATTTTAATTAACGAATGATATATGTGTCACGCAGTGATCACACATTCCGTAGCATTTATTATGAATTCGAAATTCAAAACCCATCAGAAGAAAAGCTCCCGACGCGAGAAATAAGCTCTCGCTCCGCAGCGAAAGAAATGAAGCGAAGCCAAGCAGCAACAGCAGCAGTTCTTTTCGCGTTTTTATACGATTTTATACGACCCGATTCATGCTGTTCACTTTCTCTTTCTTTTTTTTTCCCCGCACAGTATATCCGCCCCGCAGCTACTTTTATTTTGAGGAATTCGCATTAAAGGTAGCCTCGTAAACCAGCCGCAGCGCAGCGCGGCAGATTATTTTTCAATTCTCGTGTGCTATGCCGCGGTATAGAGGAGTGTATTCCACGGCCGAGAGAGATAAAATTCCCGAAAGAATGTGAAATCGATGCGGATGATTTGCGATGATCTCGATGCAGCCTGACCCCGATGCATGTGTCTCGCACTTCCGGCTCTCACGCGGAGAGAGAGAGAAAGAGAGTAGATCCGAAAATTTATTGGACAAGCCTCCCCCCTGCCACTGCGAGAATGAAACACAGCGCTCGAGAGATGGGATTTTGTTCCTTCTTTGTTTTCTCTATGCTTCGCTATACTCGCGCGCTTTTTTTTTTTTATTCTTTCTACTGTACAGCGACGACCGCACAATTTGTTCGGCTGTCCGTGAAACCGCGGCGATGTTTAATGTTAATGAATTCCGGAACGCGCTGCGCGTGATTTGGAATTACCGCGAGAGCTTACTTTTTATTAAGCAATTGTTTAATTGCCGCTGCCGACCGGAAGCTTAATGGAACGTGCGCTAATTGCGGATTAAGGGACAGTCGCTCTCGCTTGCGCGGCAGGATTATACGGGTGTAAACTGGGTTTTTGCTTTTTTTTTTTTATTATTTTATTTTCTTACACGGAGGCTGCGCGCGAACTGAAGTTTACGGCGAGTTAACTAACATTATATACATATATAGATACAGCGAAATACACCTTGGAACTTTTGCATCGCGAGCAAAATCTCTCTCTCTCTCTCTCTCTCTCTCTCGGCAGCTAAAGTGCGTCGTATAAAGTTTTATTATAAACATTGCTCGAAACTGAAATGGATTTTATTTATGACGTTATATCTAATCGCATTAAACCAGATCCGTATCTTTCTTTCTATATACACGGGATATCTGTATATATATTCGAAAGTGTCAGGTTATTTCGAGAAACAAAGCGCTCGCTATATACGCGATCGATAAGCCGTGAGATAGAAAATCGGATGGTGGAAACTGAGTGTGGGTATATATGCGTGTATGTGTGTGTGTGAGCGCGCGGGTATCTGCGGGATAAAGGAAACAAGGATAGGTATATGTATAAGGCAAGGAGAAGACAGTGCTCGCAAAATTTGTTTAGCGTGACGGGATCGAAAAACTTTGCTCTGCTGAATTTGCCATCTTGAGAGTAGTCGCGAGGATAAAATCTAATTCTGGCTTTCGGAAAATTCGATTCTGCCAGCGCTGGACGGATACGTGTAATTTGATTTCTCGTCAATAATAATCCTATATATCTATTAGTATTCGGATCTTGTTTTTACGTCGCACTGCAGATCGATATACGAGAGGTGCAAGAACGCATATCTCATTATTCTGTCAGAGTAGAGGGAAAAACGTTCCTTATTATCCTGTCATTTCTTCGTTCAGCCATTGGAAAGCTAAGAAAAACATAAGATGGACCTTTCTCATTCTAGCAAAAATCAAATTTTTTATTCCTGTCAAGTATATAAAAGTAATAGATAACGGCAGTTATAGCACGAGCGGCTCAAGAGAGCGATTTTGGCATATAGGTGACATACC
>UCQR01073359.1:14705-27346 GCA_900474235.1 Cecidostiba semifascia
CCTTCAGTTCAGCTTCAGTCTTTTCCATTAATGTGTGCATAATAGCCGTCGTAACGGTAGCATTGCAAGAGCCCACGGCGACCATACCTAGCGCGAGACCGGTCACACCGATGACTTCCCAGTTAGATTTGGGATCGCTGAGTACGGGAATCAACAAACTCAGAACTGCCTCTCTATTCGAACCAGCGTACGATAAACCAAGTCCCACAATAGCTCCAATACGCATGGTATTGCTGTTGTGCAGCACGTAGTCCGAAAGCAAAGCTAACGCAGGCTCGCACTCGTTCCTCACACCGCAGTTGACGATACCACAGGCCAGTAGTGCTCCGGACTTGATGTAGTCCTCGGACGAGTACAGATACTTGTCGATGGGGGTGAGACCGCCGTCAACGTCCCAGAGAAGAATAAGTCCAAGCGAGGCAGTGGCGCTGAGCATACCGTGTTCCTTATTCTTATAAAGCCATTTGTTACCATCCTCGATGAGCAGCTTATCATGACCAAATCCAGCATTAACAAAACCGTTGACGAAACTTGCCGCAAGGTTCTGTCGTGCCGAGTCAACCTGGCCACCGCCGAACGGTGGTCGCGAATTTTCAAGATGGGATTTGTAGACGTCCTCGGGAGTCTTCGCTTCCATGATGTCGAGCTCACGAGCGAGGTTGAGGAAATGGTTATTCAAGTGAGAGTTGGTCATAATCTCTACGAGGTCGTCGTACCACTCTATCGAGATCGGCAGTTCGAGGAATATCTGCTGCCGTCCAAGCATAAATGCTAACTGTTTTTGGACTGATCTGAAATTTTATATAATTGTGAGAATTACGAACACAGTACCGTCGTGATTACGAGATATGGTACTTACAAATCTGGGCAGTTTGTGAAAATGTCTTCAATTAGAGGTAGATCGTTAAGCTGCATAGCAAGCCTCATAGCTTGTGGATACTGATTGAATTTCTTATACAATCTTAATGCTGCATGTAAAAGCGTGCTGTTTTCAGGATCAGCCACATAGGGGACGCAATTCGTAAGGTATAAACAGACTCGCTGATAAGCGCTTTCATCTACGTATTGTTCCAAGAAAGCCAGTCGGTCAATCTCCATGAGCAAGTCACAAGCCTCTGTCTCAGCATTGTGAGCCATGTTGTATGGTACAATTTCATGCACCAGACCAATCAGTTTCTTCTGCATCTCTTCGGAGCCCTCAATGGCAAGCTCTTCCCATTCACCAGCCAGTTCTCCAGACAAGTGTCTGACATATTCGTGACCCCATTCTCCAATGTTGAGTGCAGAACCTAATATGCAATAAGTTGACAATTAATACTTGTAAAATATAATAATTTACTATTTTTGCTATGAAAAATATCAGTCAGAGAAGCCAGAAAATCAACTCTACCTGTAATCCTGTACTTCAAGCATTCTCTATTCTCGCCCATTGTCATTGCTAGTACGGAAATGACATCTGAACACAGCTCCCTGCATTTTTGATCTGTGAGCTTATCATAAATCTGTTTCATAGTATCATAATGGGGACGCATAAACTTAAGGGGCTTTGGTACACTAGTCATCGACGTCGTGGAGGTACGGATTTGTGTACGCAGCGAATCCAAAGCATTGTGATACAACTTTGTGTTGGAGTCTTGCAACTGCTCCACATACTGATTCAGTTCCTCCTGCAAAAGTTTGTCCTCCTCCGACTGTAACAAGATACAAACAAATCATAAATCAATCGTTTTTCCATAATAGCGGAATAAGCGTGATGGATAATTCGTTTGAGAAACCGGAGCTACGCAAACACGGCAGAACAACACAAACAGAAATGGAGCTCGGGTATGACGAAGCTACTTACCATATCAGACTTGTCCTCCTCCTTCTCATTTTTCTTCTCGGTCGCGGGCTTGGGAGCCTCAGTTTTCGTGGCTTCGGGCATTATTTGCTCCGATTAATTAGTTCAATAAAAATAAAATACAATACAAAGAATCACCGTTGAACGCTCCCTTCTAGGTTAGGAAAACGTGTGGATGAGTTGCGAGTCACTGCGTTGCGGCTTCTAGCTCGCGGCCGCTAATTCTCTTGCTGCTGCGGGAGAGAGGAGAGACTGATAGCTGGCGCCCCTCGGAGCAGTTCCTCAAGCGCAGTCGGTAACGAATTTTCATTATTTCCGCGAATCGCGATAGAAGATATCGCGACGGTTTGAAAAAATACATCGCCTGTGTCAGTTGCCGGTTATAACTTGTGACAGTGAAGTGGGTGGTTGGGAGGTTGTGGTTAGATTTAGGTAGTGTGTTTTTTGGAAAGTTTTAAACAATCATTGATTAGTGAACTAATAAGAAATGTATATATCTAGAAGGTGTAGAAGAATAGTATACTAAATATGATGAAATTTTGACGAGGAAATTTCGTGCCAGACAATGTTTCAATTATCAACGGGGACTGGGCCGATAACGTTTATAATGGTGAGTTTTTTTACAGAATAAGATTGATATACATATTTCTAATATAAAATCAATGAAAATCAGGAAAACATAAACGACTTATGAAACATAACTCTATAGGTTATATTTTTTTATGAAAATCCATTTTGTGGTTAGATAAGAAATGGTCGTAATAACAAATTAGGTATTGTATTATTTAATTTTATAACAATTAATTTATTTTACATCAACCTGAACAAACATCAGAATACATAATTATTGTCCTGTCATACGATAACATACAGTATAGTCATACAGTGTCTATTGTAATTAATCGTCGGCTAATGATGGCGTTAAACTTTTTTTTCATTAATAAGCATTCTTTAATATTGCAATTTTTCTGAAACCGTAATTACAATTTTGTTTGTCTAACAATAAATATCTAGCGATATCACGAATCTCACAAAGCTCAATAAAACAAATTGATAATATTGTTATTATATAATTGATTTTTGTTTTATTTTTTTTATTTAGCACAATCGTATGTCTCTTCACATCGTAATCCTAGGAGTTTACATAAATATAACGTTTTAAGTGGTCGAACGAAAAAAATAAGTAAAATGAACAAAACAAATACATTAGAGAAAAATACATTTTAAATATAATCGCTTTGCCATTAAAATTCTTAGATTATATATATGTATGTGTGTGTAAATAAATGTACAATGAATGTGTATAATATTACGTAAGCGCGATTTCACAACTTGATGGCGTATATCTGCATTATTATAAGTTCGTTACATGCGCTATTCGGAGTAGAACAGCTTAATTCGAGAACATATTTATCGTCGTAAAAAAAATTAGATCTACTACAAGCGAATAAAAATTAAGTCGATGCTGAAATTACGTCGGCTTTGCCTCGATGAATATTAACTGATTTTTCCTGAATGTGCGTATACGAAAATGATTGATAAAAAAGAGGATAGAAGGTAATATAGTAGAAGTTCCATTGAAACGAGAAGAAACGCGCTAGCCAGTCCACTGCCCTTTTAGGTTTTCTTGTCTCTCAGCTTTAGTAATCTGTGACGTCGGGACCTGGAAAACGAGTGGAAAAATTTTATTTTTGATTTTCACAATGGAGAACGATGCTGTAAAATAGAACAAAAAGAAAAGCATTTTTTTCATATAAATGTTCGGTATCGCTAATTTTTTTGAACAATCATCCGATAGAGAAACTTTGCTCGCATCAATATAGACAACACGATAGTAACAATCTTTTGCGTGAATTTAATTTTAATTATACAAAATTTAAAACATATCAAAAGCACCAAACAAGAAAATTAAAACATGCGTTCAGTATACACTTAAGCATTCCATATAATTATATAGTTCGAATTAAATGAAAAAAAAACATGCATTCGACGATAAAAATCAGAAGATCACGTCAAGATAGCTCAAGCTCCTCTCGTTCGGATAAAAGATCGAAATTTTCGTTTAGCAAACATGCGGAAAATCGAATCTTTTAGCCGAACTACGGCTTAATCACACATCCATTACATCATCCTTTCAAAATCATCATTCGCATTAATAATCATTAATTTAAAGTGGGTGTATTTTTCTTATATTGACTGCACTAAAGTAAACTTTGTACTTTATAGTGCGCAGCTCTTAATATATAATTTAAAAAAAAAGACACTTTCAAAATGTTTATTGAGTTGTATATTGCTTATACATAATTGACAGTAAATGAATATGAACTGATTTTTAAGTGTACAAATATAATATAAAAAAAGATGAAGTTGAAATGCTTATGTAAACTCGTCGTTCCATATAAAGTATAGGTATATACAAATAACAAAAAAAGATGCAAAAGCACTGTGAAAAAACTTTTCGACAAGACAACCAATTCGAATCCGCATGATAGGTAGAATCGACCTTTCGGTTTCTGTCGACGCTTATATTGGCAAATACATGTTTCATATCTGTATATAGTAACAAAATAAACATAATCCAACATTAATACCAAAGGCTGTAATCAGCGTCGCATAATATGACTGCATATACGACGGCTGAAAAAAAAAGGAATAAAAAGAAGGTCCCTGGTCAAGTACGATTTGTGCGACCTTGAGACCCGCGTATGATCACACGATAGATTTTTGTTTATATATATAAAATTTTGATTCAAATTTCTCTGGTATATATATAACCAAAAGTCGCAAATGATCAGACGAGTCAGCAATGCGCGCGAATCTCATTTGGCCAGGATCCAGTAAACAACGAGAGCAAGAAGAAACAGTATATAATAGGTAAAGAAAGAAGAAGAAGAAGAAGAAGAAGAAATAGTATAGTCCAAAAAAAAAAAATAATAAAAAGAAAAAATGTATTCTGGTCATAAGTACCGATAGGAATAAAAAAGGCACGTCTTGGCTCATTGTGCGTGCGCGTCACTCTGTGACAAGCTCGTCCCCCGTCTTTGACGGCAGCACAGCAGTTCGCAGAGACGGAAGAATGAAGAAGGTAGTGGACACACAATTCTCGACACACTAGTGGCTCTCGCGCGTTCTCTCTCGCTTCCTTTCTCTCTCTCTCTCTCTCCAATGATCGATCCAACGGACCAACGTAATGCCAAATGGACCCCATAAATGCCTATATACACGTGATGTGTATGTGCTGATGACGCGTCATATCTCTCTTTTTCACAGTCTATTTTTATCATCTTAGTCTATATATTTCTCGAAAGATTGGCGCACTCCATCAGCACCATCACCGACGCCCGACGTCCCTAGCCTGGGCCACCCCCAATCAGCAACGTTGGTTCGTTCTCACAGGACTCGGGATGCTCGAGGATATCATTGTGGATCCGAGCGGGGATTTCATGCAGGACTGCTGGTTGTTGTTGTGGTTGTTCTTCTGGGAAAGTGTCTGAGGAACATTTTTCGCGCTTTTAATGCGAGGACAGAGGACGTTGACGCGCGGATGGTAGGCCCAGTGAGGTGTGGTCACCGGTGACTTTCGAGGACTGCTGACGCGTTCGCCGTTTTTCCAAGTCTGGTAGTAGGAGTCTTGCTGTGGTTGCTCCTGGTGGCGCCTGAACAAAGCTTCACAATCCAGAGACTTGGGTCTTGTGGGTAGCTGTTGTCTCGCTTTGAGCAGGTTGTGATGACTAACAGGTTGATCCATTGAAGTACAATCTGGTGAGGTCAGTCCACTGGAGTTGGACGAGTGCTCCTCGTAGTTTGACAGTCTACTACCTTTCGTGGGTAACCGCATTTGTTCGTCGCTCAATAGTCTGAAGAGTCTCGAGTGGGTCTGAGTGCGCTGGTACTTGTTCTGTCCGCCTCTTTTGATTACAGGTGGGTTGACGTCCTCAGTCGGTGTTGTTGTCGTGGTCAGGGGTAGACAACACTCAGAATCGGTGTCTACTTCAGATATGATTCGGCTCATATCCGAAGTGACTCCGCTGTCATCGTCATCGGTCACCTCTTCTCTGGAGTGGCTTTGCACGCTGAGAAGTGTCTTTCGTTTGTCTTCGATGCTCGTGGGATTCGCGTTGGTTATTGTTGTTGCTATTGTTTCCTGCAGTTTGGGTTCCGTCAGTCTATCTTCGTCTGTGCTTGTGACTACTAGAGTGGGTTTCACCTGGATTGTTTCTTGGACCGTCTTATTTTCGCAGTTTTCCTGACTGCTTGGTCTCTTGAGTGTGAAAGCTACGCATGTGTCAACATCTCTGGTTATGGTGCTATCACCAACGATGACCGTGGTAACGTCCTCGTTCTTATCCGATACGGAAAATTTGATTCTGAGAGGTAGGCTGACGCTAACTGTTGTGTTCATGTCTTCCTGGTCAGCTGTTTGATTTGCCTTTTCATCTGCGTCTTCTTTTTTCTCCTTATCCTCATCAGCATCACTATCATCGTCATCGTCATCATCATCTTCATCCTCATTATCATCACCGCTACTACCACCAATGTCGTCATCTTTCTCAATGTCTTGATCATCCTGCGACAAGTTTTCTTTCTCACAGTCCGTTGAGTCGTTGTCTTGATCATTTTCAGTTTCAACTTCTTCCTCGACTTCCTGTCTGGTAGCTTGATTCTTCTGCGGATTCATGGGGTTGAGTCCGGTGGAGTAGGCCAAATAGGAATCTGAGTCACAGCTCGAATCAGAAGATTCTGCTAAAGCGTTTTCCTCTTCCTCGTCATCGTTGCCTTTGGAGGAACAGCAACTGTCCTCTGCTTCGATCTCCTCTTCTTCTTCCTCGCACTCAGAGTCATCCTCTGAAGACAAAGAAGAGGTGGTGGATATGACCGAAGACGAGGTAAGTGGCCGTTCCTCAACAAGTCTATCGGAAGATTGTTCCGTGGTGTTGGTGGTAGCGCAGCTCGTGGGAGTCGTCGTCTGTGAGTCGCATGTCCATTGAGACCCTGCATAAAGAGCAGAGTTCCTACTGAAGGGATTGATGCGAAAACCATTACTGCACTCGTCGCTGTGACTCGTGTGATCGTCGCTCAGCTCAGAGGTGCGCGAACTATGATCGAGGGGAAACTGCGTCATTGTCATGGGGGGATAATTTTCGGCGTCAACGAACGCGCTGTTGTCGACATTGTAATATTGCGGTTGATAGTAGTAGTAGGGATTGTGGTAGGGATCGAATGGTGGTGGGTAAGCCGGTGATGGTGGCATGGGGTAGTAGGACCACCAGCCAATCTCGGGGTTCCAGTAGGCTGGCGGTGGGGTGGGTGGAATCGGAGTTGGGGTTCGAGTTGAATTCGGATGTAGCTGTGGATACATGGGATAATAGACACCCTGCTGATTGCCCGGCATACTAAAATAATCTGCGGCTGAATCTTGCCGATTCTCTTGCGTCACTTGCGTGATGTCTACAACAAACAGCACATTCCATTCAGAGACAGGTCATCTGATCTTATCGTTCTGTTGTAGTTGTTTTTTGCTTTATTTGTGATTAAATTTGTTTGTTTTAATTTTGATTAAGTGTTTAACGTATATTACTTCTCTTCACTGTGTGCATGTTAATTTCAAAGACTTGCAATTTCCATCGCGTTAAGTATTGATTATTTTTCTATTAGAATTTAGTATTTTTGTCACTCGTGTTTCCATCCACTCAGATGCTTTCGAATATTTCTTATGTGTTAGGTACATCAGAGTGATTGAAAACGAGCGAAAAAGTAATCACACTAACAATTTGGAAAAGGAAGACAAAGAGTAATGTGAAGAAAGAAAGTATTGGTAATAGATGTAAAGAAAGAAGAAAAAGAATCACGGAAAAAGACCAACGTAAAGTCGCAAAGTCAGCATCAGAAACTGCACACACCGACTTTGTGCAATTTTACGTAAAGGTCATTCTCCATGGAGAGACGGAAAGAAACGCTTCATCCTGTGTTCAAAGGAAATCCTAATGATTGAAATAGAAATGCACTAAGACGAACATTGGTGCTTAATTTCTCAATGAAAGGCGAATGACATAGAAGCAATTTTGATTATTAGCTGATGGTTTGCGATTTTCACGTACTGGAGAAGTTTAGAGATAGAAATATATTAGTGTCCAAATATGTCGCATGCAAGTATATCGCGGCGGGGCCCATCAGCGAATTTTTCATAATCAATATAGCTAACGTATATTATACTTAGAAAAGGCTTAGTGATAATGCGTTAACGAATAGTAAATAACATGCAACACTCATCGAAATAACAAATCCATTCGTCGTATGCATAGCAATATAAGTATATATATGTGAACCAAAATGCGATGCAAAGATTGTTACCAAGATTTTTTGTTCATTTTTCTTGAAAAAGCACAATTTAGCGTATGAAAAAGAGCGAGACTCGCATGTTTGAAAAATATATCTCGAAATAATTCATTGTCTTTCCTGTGAACACAGGACACTGCAAAACGTTCTATCGACTCTGCACAACGCGAAGAGTTTCTTTTATTAATCAGTTATTATGTTGTTATGAATGAGTATAAATATCATATTGTAGTACCTATATTGTCGAAACCAATTTTTCGTAACTGTTGCAAAAGACGACGATGGCATCGTATACGCATATACATTAATGCACAGAGGTATAAAAACTTTCTCGTTTCAATTATTAAAAAAAAAAATGATATTGCAAGTGAATTCTCAACGCAAGTGTTTTCTATACTCTGAACCAATTGATTGAATGAATGTTTATGACTGTGCCAATTGTCAATTATTTTTTCAATGTAAAGAGTGCTTGAAAGCGTCGATCGAGGACTTACCGATGCTCTCGGGAGCTGTCATCGCCTGGAGTATCCTGAACGACCTGGATGGTATAGCACCACCCATGTATTTTTTCGGCTCTTGCACCTGCTGCTGACTCGCCGGTATGTGTTGCACAGGTATAGGCACCTCGTCTGCAAAGTTAAAGTGTCGTTTAGATACAGAGACTTGCCAAACATACTAGCACACAGATCTGAAAATAAAGCACAGCAAACAAATAGTTTAAGATAAATCAAAATAATTAAGCAGCAGGTATTATTATTAAACCACAGAAATACGTTATTTTGCCAATTCATTATTCACGATTTCACGAACAAACTCTAGTTACCGAATGAATTCGAGTTTCGATTTTGCTGCTTCCTTACAGCCGAGTTTACTGCAGGTCTAGGTGCTGTTGAATTAAATTGGGGGTTAATATCGAGAATTCTTTCCTAGCAAATATTTAAAATTAGATTTGTCGATTATTGTATAACCTACTCGAATTAACGTTAGGCCCATCACCAGAATCTGTCATATTTTGCAAATAGCGGAAGGCTCGTGAGGGGATAGCTGCTCCACGATATCTGGGATCTTCTTCTTTGTGCAGATACGCTCCATCTCCATCAACTAATAATTAAATAGTCACATT
The DNA here is from genome assembly GCA_900474235.1 of Cecidostiba semifascia. Taxonomy (NCBI): domain Eukaryota; kingdom Metazoa; phylum Arthropoda; class Insecta; order Hymenoptera; family Pteromalidae; genus Cecidostiba; species Cecidostiba semifascia. Next base: position 24,005 of record UCQR01073359.1, read on the forward strand.
ATAAATGCATAATTGGGAGTAAGCCTCTTTTCGTTCTTTCGAGACAAATAGGTCACTGAAATTAGGTATTAGTGTGGTGTAAAAATAGACGAGAGGATACCTTGTTCTTTGAATTTGTTCATGAGGAATCTGTCGTCTTCCGTGAGCTGAAGCTTGCGCAGCTGTTCCCCATCGAGTTGATCCGGGTCTGTGTCGGTAATCTTCTGCAAGACTTTGAAAGACTTGGACTGCACTGGTCCTGGTTCGGGTTGCTGATTGTACACTGGTTGTACTTGAACTCGCTGTACGTTTCTGAAATTTTCATCATCCACGTTGAAACTATTCTATTCCCTCATGCATACTAAGTATACCAAAATGTAATCGTTAATCATCTTCACACCTGTTTGGCTGATATTGCATCGGATTGTGATTAGCATTGGTTGGCGATGACACGGTGTTCTGGTACTGCTGCTGTCCGTCGACCTGAATCGGTACTATGTAAGCACCACCTTGGTTCTGTTGTGGTGAAGGTGGGGCTGCGCTCATACCCACAGGATTGCCCCAACGCGACTGGTGATGAGGAGTCGTATTCATCAGTTGATGGTGACCAGGTTCGTTCATGGCTGCGAAGACCGACGGTCTATCCTCGATCTAGTCACGAAGTTAGCCGATTTTTTTATTCGATTCACAATTTAAATTATACCGAAGTATACATGTATTCATCTTTCTGCCAGGATACTCACGCGAACGGGTACGGCTCGTTCGCTGTCCTGGCGAACAGGTCTCATCTGCTGTTGGTACTGCGGTTGTTGATACTGGGGTTGCTGCTGTTGCTGTGGCGGCTGCCTGGGTGAATTGACAACGACTATTTGCCTGGGTAGTTGAGGCGGCTGTTGCATCTGGGGACTGTCTGATCCGGACGATGAGGAGTCCTGTCGGTTGACGCTCGACCTCTTGGCCCACTCGGGCAGCTCCTCCTGCTGCTTCACCTGTTTCTGCATCCAGGGTGTCGGTGCCTTTGCCAGGGTCACCTGTGTAGGCGACGTAGGTGGCGTTGGAGTGTCCGCGGAATTGGCCACCGGCTGGATTTTGGTCTCGACCTTGACGACCGGTCGTGGGGTTGGTGGCTCAGCTTGTACTCGCTCTATGACTACAGGTGAAGAAGAATCGTCAGTACAAACGTATAATATACACAAGAGTAAACAAAGTGCGCGCGTTACACTAACCAGGTGTCGAGCGAGGTAATGTGCTATTCCTCAGATTGACAGCCGGCTGTTGTGGCATGCCCTGAGGAAAGACTGGGACCGCGACCTGGGGACACGAGTACATCTGTGGGCTGTTGGGCGTGGGTGGACTCCTGGGTTCCTGGGCAAGCGAGGACTTGGGCGGGCCTTCGATACCCTCGTCGTTGGCGTTCTTGGCGACTCGGCGGGCCATCCTTGGGCTGCGGATCTGCGACAGATCGAGTTTGCCGCCCATACCTGGCGTGTAGGTAAACGGCTTCTTGTCCTTGGTCATCATCGCGTTCTGTATGGCCGCCGGCGGCTCATACGGGTCCTGGCCTCCGGCGTTCAGTTGGGGCCTTCTAGGACCCAGCTGTATAAAATTCACCGAAATTATTTCAAACCTTCAGCAGAAATCCGTCTGATTTCATCGACGAGTGCGCGCGACCATTTAGTTCACAAACAATAATAATATTATCGAGCTCACCTCTGACGCAGTGCTGATCCTGAGGGCTGGCACTTGTCCAGGCGCCGGTGGCGGTGGTGGCGGGGGCGGCGCTGCCGGGAATCCTGCGATCGAAAAATCTCGAGCTATTATACCCGCGCGTCCTCGCTTCTCGAAAGTTTCTTTCCTTCTCTCTCTCTCTCTCTCTCTCTCTCAAAAAAGTACACAATGACGCGCCCGCTATATTTATACAGAATCGCGCGCGCGCATTCCGTATTCTCGTCAACACACTCGTTTGTGGAGCGGCGCTGCAACCCTGATTAATCGCGCGATACTACGCTAAGTAGGTCAGCCCGTAAGTATATAGCCCTGAATCGAATGTATACGACGACCTTTATGCCATTATAGTGTATAGCCTTTTTCTTCTTTTCTTTTTCGTCTGTGTGTCTCATAATACACGTTACATACAATGTCTTTCGTAGACGATTTAGCACACGCGCGCGTGGGCGACTAGCTTCAAAGCGGTGTTTGACGTAAGAGAAAAGAAGTAATTCGATGAAAAATTTAAGCGGGTCGACGACCTGTTGCACAATATATCCGCGAGCTGATCGTTATATTTTTGTTTTCTATTTTCGTTGGCGTCCGTTGACTCGTCTTTCAAACGATTTTTCGCGCTCATTCTCGTTTGTATAATATATTATCTGATGGTTCGAGCGAAATCGAAGAGGAGATGTGACATACCTGACGCAGGAGCCTCTGGAGATCTGAAACAAAAGCAGAAGAGTCACGCGTTAATAAAGCCCGGGAGAACACAATAGAGTCCTACATATAATACTGCGCTTTTTAATCATCCGCCGATTCGGTTTTATAGTTACAAGCGCGAATTACTCACGCGCACGAGAATAGTCGCCGGTAACCACGGTCTCGAGCTATTAATACGACCTCGAAAATCGCGAATCATAATTCCGAAGACCCAGGCGTATTATACCAAACTTTCAGTGAAATCGGATTTACCACACAATAAGGAGAAGAAAAAAAAAATGTGCACCGGTCGAACATATACATCTTGCATCATCGTCTCACTCTCTGTTCTATCGGACTGCATATAGCAAATGCTCGGCCGATGAATCACACTTCCGACGCATATACATATATATACGTATCTCTATACATCAGCCTCTCGATATATCACATAAGAGCTTTTACACATACTTTCCACGCGAGCGAATGTCGCCGCGCGCAAGTATTTTTGGCAGAGCTAATGGTTTGCGATTGGAATTAGCGCGAGTGCGTTAGCACCTCGGCTGATGTGTGCTGCAGGGAAACAATGAACCCTTGAATTTTCTCCCGACTCTCATGTGTGCATCAGTAGGCACTAATTTTAGAAGATTATTATGAATATGTTACGGGCGAGCACTTGACCCTCTGCTATATAGTGTACATAGTGGGTGTGCAGTATGGAAAATTTCGCGGAGTTCTCTCGTGGTTCCGTGAAAATTTCGCCAGCTTCTGCTGATATTTTGCTCTTGTTTTTCCATTCTGAGAAGCTAGTTGTCGCTGTGTCTGCAGTGCCAGAACGTCATTAAATTCGAAACGCGTTTAGAACTACGGGGCGTTTATTCAGGCGGCGCTTTGTATTGCGGATTTTCGTGTAACGAGCGTATCTTCCTTATTTTTAACGTACAAATTATTTCA
>UCQR01073393.1:0-11867 GCA_900474235.1 Cecidostiba semifascia
TTATTAATCCCGAGGTTTTCCGCACTACACGGCACCGCTGATGCAGATTATTATTGCTGCAGCTTCGCTCGTTCTATATATATATGTTTGCGAAATTATGCGCGTACGCCCGGGCTTTTACGTATAATTTTGCCCTTTTTTTCAAACCTCCAACTTTCTCTACTCTGCGCCGGCCACAATAACCAATAATAATAATCATAGCCAGCTCGTAAAGCTACGAAAAAAATAGTAAGGTCGCGCATAAAATTACTATGCATAAGCGCATATATCGATATTGGTCTTCAGTCGCCGCGCGCAATCATAAAAACCGCCGATGAAAAACGCGCCGTAAAATTTATACACACGTCGAAGAAAACGAATTTCCTTTCCAGAGGGGGTTATGTGGAATTAATGCCTCTGATGTGTGGAGGAGAGAATGCATCGACATGCCTGCCGATTAGGTCCGTATAGTAGGTATATGTATACACTTTGCATGTGTACGTTTAATCTGAAGTTGGCCTTGAGAGTCGACTGGAGTATCGAAGCGCGCCCAGGGAATGTTTTGAATTTGGCGGCGGGGCGCGTTTTAGGGTCAAGTTCCCGCGAGAGCTTGCAGCTTGTTGCTCTCGATATGCGCGCCTATATACATTTAAGCGGATTTTGTTATAATCTTATTAGGATCGAATGCATTTCCGAATATAATATAGCTTTCGAGGAATTATGTATGGTCAATTTGACGAGGGCGCGCAATTTGAGGATATGCAGATGAGTAGTTTGCTGGTAGGTGGTTATCAGCAACGGAAGAAAAATCGTTATTATGATTTTTGCCTGAGTGCACATTATTAATTCTGTAGTATCCCTGGTAGCAAATTTACCAGATTCTCGCCAGAATTTCTGGTCAAAATTTTTAAAAATACGTTATATGCTCAGAAATTCTGTTCAGAGTATTTCCAGGAAGATAAACGTCATGTTGACATTTGTTTATATTTATTTGTTGAAAATATTTATTTTCTTATGATGCCGAAATTCTCATAAGACTGATCTCTGGATTATACCTATATTATAAAAGAAAAAACTAAAAACACAGGCCTGATAATAAACGTGCCGTAAATTAACACGTATACATTACACAAACTGAACGTTACTTCTCTTCATTTGCCACACCTCTCCGTGTAATATGTCTAGATCCCAATTCATTAAGCGAATTAACAGACCTTCCATTCTTTCAACACGGCTCAGCTGCAGCTGCTATATATATATATATATACACAGCGCGTTAAGTGAATCGATACAAGCGAGCCCAGTATAGGCGCCGCAGCTGCAGCTGTTCGCCGTCCCGTCTGTCAGTCCAAAGGAAGCCTCCTCCTGATAAATCGTTCTCGATCTATCGGCAATCTCGCGCCGCTCCAACCAAACTTAGAAAGCTATCAGTACAAGTTGGCTAAACGCAACTTAATTCCCTCTCCCCGTCGAAAGAAGTTAGCGTCGAGACCGTCGAAAGAATGAAAAAAAAAAAAGAAAGAAAAAAAAAAGAGAACGACGACGCGCAAACTTTTCGGTGACTATATATTGTATACATATATACCTATACAAGAATCGCGTGCCAACGGCTGCGAACTTGGAAGGTCAGGGCTGCTCCAGAAAACTTTTCGCTCTTGATGCGCGCGCGACTCCTTTTCCTCGGGCGTATCGGCCCCCCTCCTCTATATCTTCTCCTTATCTTAACGAGAGGGAATCAAGACCGACCCCCCCCCCCTGATGGTAAGCAGCTAGCCTCCTGCGGGACTATAATAGGGGTGTGCGCGTATAGTTCAAGGGGAGAGAGAGAGAGAGAGAGAGCCTACCGTAGGATGCGAATCGAATTGCGGCGCGTTACGCCTTCGGATATAAATGGCCCATTGACCCTTAGATATGGAAAATCGGCTCCCACGGAGCGCGACTACTATACTACATACTACTCGCTTATCGCCGCGATCTTAAATGCTGCTCGATCGAGGAGAAAAAATGCTTATTCCCACGCACGACTGACTACTAACCCCCCTGCTTGATGTGTATGTGTGATGTGTGTGTGCTATATAACCGTCGCGGCTATTACCTTGTTTGCCGATACGGCTGGATGAAATATATGTCGGCGCCGATCATTTGCCGAATAACCGATAGGGTCGCAAGGGGAAGTCGATTTTGCGAGTCATTTTTTTCGTTGGTCTCCCTCATTCGGCTGATGCTTATCGCTAACAAATTTCGACCGATCGGCGAGGATTGATTCTCTCGATCTCGGCCTATATATATATATATATAATATGTACTGTTTGTTGCGAAGGACACTTGACAAAATACCGACGCTTTCTTTTTTCACTTTTTCCTTCCCCGTCAGTCATCTTTCCTTAGGTGTGCACGCAATTTACTTTTGACAAATTGCACGCGTCGCTTCATTTGCTATATACATATGAAAGTTTATACATATACCTATAAAGTGTTTAAACGCAGGTATTTCTATTATAACACAGCAAATAAACGCTTACACTCCTGCATTCGCACAAAAGTGCGTGTATAGCCTTGCTGCCACGCTCGACAAAGCCGAAACATTAAGCGACACGTCCGTGTCAGAGCCGTTAATTACTCTCGCTTTCAGGCTCGCTTGGCAAAAAAAAAAAAAAAGAAAGAATAAAGAAGAGAAAAAAAAAGAAATAGCTCCACACAATGGATGATTTTTCCGCAATAAGCGCGCGAGAGAAAGAGAGCTGCAGAGCACATAATAAAAGAGCCTTCATTAAGCGCGACAATGGCGCCAGGTGCGGTAATTTCCTTAATTTTGTTTGCCGCGAACAATAAAGATGTGGCGCGGCGCGTCGTGAACGATGAGGTTCAAGTTCACTCTTCTTCTCACGAGGGTCGCGTGTTTCACCCCTCCTCCTCCTCCTACCTTTTCACACAGACGCGACGACGAGCTATTCGTATATAATGTATATACGTATGCGGCGAATGAATGAAAACGAGCTGCGAATATAATGCGCATATACATATATGTATATATATAGTAGTAGCGCGGCGAGCTGAGGTGTGTATGAAAGTGTAAAAAAATGCAGCGAGGGAGAAAAAACGCTGATGATAATAAGCTCGTTGCACAAACGAGTGCGATTATCGGAATAATGTGTATATGAAAGCGAGTTGCAACGTCGTCGTTTCATCTTTGATGTTATAATGCACGTATACGCGTGTGATGATGATCTGTTTGGTCGATTTTATTTATTTACACGTACAGTTTTTTCGCGTTTTTATATACCGAATGAAAATTAAATCTCTCAAAAGAGCTGTGTATGCTTGGCGTGCTAATTAAAATACCCGGAAAAAATCGCGCAAGACACATATAGTCGGTATATCTATATTAGGAAAAAGAGAGCTGCTCTCGGGCGTCTGATGTATCAATGAAAACACACGGTAAAAGCAGTATTAGGTATATAAAAGGACCAACAGACATACATATTTACTCCGAGAGTATAATTATGCAGTCGTACGCTTGAAGCTCTCTCTCTCTTCCCTCTTGACTCCCGACGACGCAGCAGCAGAGAGAGAGAGAGAGAGCCTTCAAAGGGCTTTAATCTTGCCCTCTGCGGAATCGCCGCGCGCGAATAATGACGCGACGCGTAACGACGAAACGCTTCTTCATTTGCATACGTAAAAAGAGCCGGGAGCAAATAAAATTGGGATTAGCTTCGGGGGACGTGTGTGTATGTGTGTGTGTGTGTGTGTTATATGCGCCGCTGTCGCTATACTGTGTATAAGAGTTGGCGCGCGCGGGTAAAAACAAGAGGGAGAGAGACGTGGGATAACTGATTCGCCGGATGAAAGCGACGCCGGTCGTGATACAGCTTGCGCGGAGGGCTTTACGGCCAAGAGCTCGACCTAATCTTGATGAAGAAAGTGTATTATACAGCACACAGAGCGTGCCTCCCTGGCTTTTTCCCTGTTTTGTCGTTTATTCTCCATAATAGTTTTTACTGCTATAATACTCGCCTATACTTTTTGTGTTCTATAGCATAAGCTTTTTTATTATGAAGTATATACAGAGAAGAAGTGTACGATTCGCGTCGTTGGAAATTTTCTCCTTTTCTTTTTTATTTTGAAAAGAAAAAAAAGTATGGTCGATGCAGCCAATGAAATATGCACTACGTCAGCGACTGTATTATATGGCTTTCAAAAAGTATAAATTATTTACCGGATATATATGCACTATCCATTTTGACGTGCGTGCGTTGTAAAATAACGACGACCGATGAGCGTCATTTCACATCGCATCGACAGCTGGCCACATCTCAAAGCTATCGACTATAATGTATACCTAAAGCAAAGAATTCTTCACTCCCCCCCAGTATAGGCCGCAATCAGCCACTTAGCTACACCGATAAGTCTCTCTCTCTCTTTTTAGATAGCGCGGCGGTAGGCGGTATTATCTCATAGGTATACAACATATAGGTATAATACATATATAGTAACCTGCAGACGCTGAAAATCGAAAAAAGACACACGTTAACCAGACGAATAATACAGCAAGAGAGGAAGACGACACACGTTGCATATATGTATAGGAAACAAAGCGGAAAAATGCATAAATTTTCCATGTACTACGCAAACCGAGACTCCTTAACATGCATAATGCGACATATGCGCCGCTGCCTTCTTAAGAGCTATATATACGCTCTCTGCGAATTCGGAGACTCCTGGTGAGGGGCTGCAATATTATATATGTGTAATATGTATACACGAGAGAAAGGGAACGCGCGGGAGTAGACAGGACGACTATATTCGCGCGAGAACGGGAAACGAAGAAATAACACGGGCTCGGGAAAATGATTTGGTTTATTATATATATATATACACACGCAACGTGGTCTACGCTTACTCTTGTATATTACTTTTATAGCGATTTCAATTTTCAATTTGTACTTTTGAGGCTGATATAGCAGCTCGTATGCCAGAATGCAGTGTATTCTATGATTATGTGATTAAGAAAATTCACTTTTTGAGCTTAGAAATTCGTACATTATATTGTAGAGATCACGCGCGAAAACTATAACAGCAAAATCGAATTTTCTTTCAAATCGTGATGAAAAAAAAAGAAAAAAACGAAAAAGCTCTCCTTTTTCCTCTCTGACGATTTTCCGAAGTATAAAACACCATCAGAGTAGGTAGACACGCAGCACGAGAGCGCAGAAACACACACACATGTCTCTCCTATAGTTATGTACATGCATATGCAAATGCTCGCACGTCGATCTCGTGAGATTCTTACGTTAGGGGAGTGAGAGAGAGAGAGAGAGAGAGAGCTATAGAGAAAGCTGAGAGTCTCAGGTGCGTGTGTGCGAGCGACGTCTACCACGTACAACCTCCAAGCACACGGCTTTTCCATACATATATTCCGCGCCCCTTCGAGAAGACAGAGAGAGGGAGGGAGGAAAGCGCGGCTTATTATCTTGCGACTGGCCCAAGAGCGTCTGCTTTTCTTCCCTGTATATACACCGAGTATACTTACATACTCCCTTTCTCTCTGTACACTATTCCTCCCTTGCTCTCCTTCTTTTCGGCAATAACCTTAATTTGCTCTGTCTCGCGCGCTCTCGAGAGTATATATACACGGCGTGTCTCGTTGATTTTTTCTCCCTTTATATTCAAGTTGTGTACTTTTTTTTTCTCCTTCGAGAGGAGTCCGCAGCAGCTAGTATACTGCTGCCTTCTTGCGAATATCGTCTTATTAGGAAGAGAGAGAATGTATATATAGCGTTACGGTTTACCTTTGCGCGTTTCTCTTCCTTAGCCCTTTATATATAGTATATCCTGGAAGATTAATCGACAATTTTACAACGCGATTTTTCCGGCAAGAGTACTTGTAGTTCTTTTTCGTTCTCCTTCTCTTTCTCTCTCTCTCTTGCGGCTTATTTAAGGCCGGAGCTGGATTTAGAGAAGAGAGAGAAGAGCTTCAAAAGGCGCTTCGTTATGCGCCGGCTTTCTCTGTCTCTCAACCGACGACTTGTTTGGCTGCAGTTTGAAAAATACGGGGCGGCGCTTGAATTTTAAAAAGACCGCGTTGAATATTTGACTACTATATACTACTGCTACTGCTGATGTTTACCAGTTTGGAGAAAAAAAAAATTGCGTTCGTTAAGCAGATAAATGGCTCCCTTTTCCTCAAACCTCTTTACACGCGAAGGCGTATTATATTTCGCTTTTCCAGTTGCAAGCACTGATGGTCAAAACGGCGGGATTATAATTATTTTTTTGAAACTTTTTAAGGCGCTTTGCGAGAACGAAAAAAGAGAGAGAGAGAGAGAGAGAGAGAGAGAGAAATAAAAGTGAGAAAATGTACATACACGGCAGGCAGCCAACGGGATAATCCATAATACAAAGTTCTCGGATTCCACGTGATGTTTTTGCGCAGTCCTGTCATTATTCCGGCGATGATCCTCTCATACGCGCATCACGTTTCGCTAAAGCTTTCTCGCTCTCTCTCTCTCTCTCTGTCTCTTTCAAGTGCTCTCGTTCGGATTACCTAATCTCCGGTCTCTATACGTTTCAGTCGCTCGACTATATAACCCTCTGTTTTCTCTCTTTCGGTTTGGCTCTCGTTACCTTTTTCTCTCTCTCTCTCTTTCTCTCTCGTTATCTAATTCTTACATACGTCGATAAAACGCACACCGTTGGGCTGCATTATTTGTAGAAAAACCGTTAAGATTGTACGAACATTTTTTTTTTCCTTTCAACCTCTATATCTAAACTGCGTCTTTTCCAAGCTGAATCACGCACAGAAAATGCTGAACATATATAGAGGATATATAATAAAGTAAACGAGTTTATTGTTATTAGCTTTCGATTTCCACTCACGCGCGTCTCGCGAGGCGTCTCGTTAATAGCAAATGGTACAATAATAGCTATACACAAATTATACATTTTCAAGATTCCTGAAATAATTTTCGTAGCTGCCGATGAGTAAAAAAATCCTGAGCTTGCAGGTATACAGCAGAGCAATCGAAGCCATCGAAATTTTTCCGCACCAAGACACAGAGAGAGAGAGAGAGAGACACAGAGATAGGATAGCTGAGGAACCTGTCTGGCCTCATGTAGGAGTCGATCTCAAAGCGCTGCTCTGGCCGCATCGTCTTTCCAGCGTGGGTTTCAATTTACCTAAGTGTCTCCCTCGTCGTTGATGTGCCTCCTCATCGTTCCCGCGTCTCTCTATATATACATACTGTGTCTCACTCTCGGTCTGGCGGGTATCGAATGACCGCATTGTAGCTTCCGAGTTTCGCTCTCTCTCTTTCTCGCCCTCGCTATATATGTATACGCCCAAAGGACTTAGCTATGAATGGTTAAAGAGACGAGGAGGAGCTCGTCGCGCGAGACAAAAAAACAGAAGGGTTATTTCGGCGAGAGAATAATAGGACTTCGGATTTCGTTTCTACGGCTGCGATTCTCACGGAATGATGATGGGACTTCCGATTGCGAAAAGGAGCTGATGTGTATTATAGCTCAACCCCCGTGGCATTGAATTAACAGGTGAAACGGCGACGCTCTTGTGTGGCTTCTCTTTTGAATTTTTCGGGAACCGCGCGCGGGTTATATTGGATTCGGGGTAATTTTTGAGTGATTCTTGGAAGCGATGAATGCTACTGTGATGAACTGCGACTAGTGTTGTTGACTCTATCGCTTTATTTATTATATAGTTTTAATCGATTGTAATGAACATTTGTCGAATATTTTGTCAGCTGACGTTGAAGAGCGACGATTGAGAATTTTTTACCGTGGAATATTATATAATAATATCGTCGTGCTCGGCAAGAACACACACTTTGGATATTCCTGTTTGTATATTATATATATACATTTCGAAACAATCGATAATTAATGTATATACAATACTTATTAATGTACATTTTCAATTACACTCTTCGTGATTTATATCCGTTTTAAAATGTCCAAATTAAAGGGAAATCGACAGAGTTATGCGATGACAACATTTTTATCGAATTGTAAACGAAATTTTACAGGGATCTCTTAATTCAACTTATTGATTGCTGAGAAGCAAAAACAACCACATTGAGCATATATATATACCGAAAGTCAAACACGTCAGAGCATCATGCTGGAATTTTCGTGCGAATCTCTGTATCTATACAATATTTTTTCAATCCCCCGCAAATCGATGCGGCTGTACCGTCACAAAGGCTCATTAAATCAAAAGCAACAAAAACAGCGGCCGTACAATACTCGGCCGCGATATTCACTGTGCTGCTGTGTACAGCGAATATAAAACACATAGAACGCCGCGCGTACGCGTATATGTATATATATATATATTATAATGTAGTCGAACGAAATCCCTGTTGAATGAAAAAACAATATGCTCGGCCTGTATTCATGAAGTCGTTGGATACACACAACGCATAAATGCATATAGATTTACAAATTAATGTGCGCGCTTTCCAAATTTTATAACGAACCGTGTGTATTGTATAATATAGCGAATATTCCAACGAATTTTCAATTATCTTTCGTAATTTCGCCGCATCGAATAATATTTCAACGAAATTTTGCCAACTAGAATAGACCTGGCTCGCCGATGTTTTAGTTCTTTTTTTTTTAAAAACATTTTTATTTTTTCTGCATGTTTTCCGTATAATATAGCTTCCTTTAATTTTTTTTTTTTTTATGATACTGTTAAGAGGATCGGAATACACATATATTTATATGTATTTATATATACCCCTTTGAAGAAAAATAAAAGAAGAAACTTCGCAGGCGAAGTTACACATCACTTTATTTCCAGGCGCGAGTTGCACCGGGCCCAACTTTCCAAAACTGTCTTTTTAAACTTCGCGCGCAAACTTTCACTCGCGCGTCCTGATGTCTTATATTGTCCCGGGCATACGATATAGCCCTCCTCGCGTATATATCCCTTGCGACACCGGTGGTACGCGGTCGCGGCCATCCATATAACATATACATCCACACACACACACATAGACATACACCCTTGCGGCGAATCACAAGTTGGCGCTTTTGCGGCGGCAAGAAAATATAACGAGGATGGAGAGGCCCCCGCGGGGAAACAAAGGAATAAGCCCGTGTGTGTACCGCGTATATGTATATATAAGTCGAGAGGGTCACTGGAGCAGGTAGCATGACGGAGTGGCCACTCCGAGCGTATTACCGTAGCGCTGCTGCTGTCGTTAATACCTTTAATGTCGCTTATTATTCTATGTGCGCGTCCCTATATATATTATAAGCTATGATCTCAGGGAGAAAGCGTTGATATATATTGTGTGTATAATATTGTCTGTGTCGTCGGGGAGAAAGGAGTATATGGCTGATGGTGAATTTTTAACGCGGAAGGTCGGAAGGATATACAGCAGCAGCGCTAAAAGGGGTATATATATATACACTTTGAGGGTGCGCGAGAGATACTTATTCCACTTTGATAATCGTCTCTCGTTTTATTAATTATTCGAGCGTTAGATTCGGATGTATACCGCGATTTTTCGCTTAATTATTGTCGGCGTGTGGCATTAATTTATTCGCGCGCGCGCGCATGATGATGAGGGGCTGAAATGAGAGATTAATGTTATTGTTGCTGCGACGTTCTTTGTGTTAGTGTGTGTTTGCCGGTAATAACTCAGGCACGAAGCATTGTTGCTAGACACGACATGTTCCGCAAAACAAATTTAGATTATTACACAATCCAGTCCCCGTAATTGCTCATACATAATATCACGCGTCGTGTGTCCGACCTCTTAAATCACCTTGTTGTTTTAATTTCAACACGCGATGATTTATATTTATAATCTGAATTTTAGAGTAATTTTTCAATAACACGTGTACTGATGTATTTTCAACACATTTAATAAACGAGACGTTATACTTTGTACGTTGTAATCGATCAGCTTTTCGTCTGTGTGAAATACAATTACACATAATTATACCGAAAACCGTGCAAACAAATATTTTTTTTCCGAATATATAAGTGCCGCGCTTAAGTAGACCACTAATAAACGCGCTTATTTCATCCGCCCCATATAAGCACGATGAAAAGAAAAAAAAACAACAACGACGACGGAGGGGGAGCTAATGAATAACAAATATATACGCGGGGACGAGCCATCAGAGGCAAAAATAAGCTTCGAGCGTAAAAAAGCAAGACAAATGCATATGAGCGTAATGGAATACAAGTATAGCTTCGCCGATGAGAACACGAGGGACTATATGCGCGACGAGACTCTAAAGAGCGACTGTGACTGACGCGACAGATGGTGTACGGGTGGAAAAAAAAAATTTGGCGTTTAATATCCCTAATCCGGGGCGTCAAGCCGACACGCGCATAGCGACGGGGGAATTATTAGGGTCGAATGTAAGGTGCAGCGCACATGTGCGACTCTCGTTTCTCTCTCGAGTGTGTGTTGTGTGCAGCTAGAAATTTTCTGGTCGAAAAAAAAGAGCGAAAAGCGCATACATGTATTAAGGGCTTGATGTGTGTGCATATCAGGCAAAGAGTTGGAATTACTCGAGAGGGTGATCAGCTGCGCTCGTGCTCTTTATTAGCGCGTGACAAATTGCAGGGCCGTGTTACACAGCGTCGAGCTGTGAAATTATTGCTCACTGATCCGTGAGAGAGAGAGAGAGAGAGAGAGAGAGAGAGAGCCCGATTTGATTTTCTCTCTGTGTGCTGGTATTAATCCTCGAGTGGGCGATATTATGAAAGTGGCGGGAAAAGTTAGTCGGCGATTTGGAAGAGGGCGTTTATTATATGTTTGTGTTTATTCATGCTCTCTTTCACGATTATATACACGAGCTCATATACACAGACACATCATCGGCTTTGTCGAGTGTGAATTCGCTTCGATCGATATATTATAATATACTATGGCGTGTGTTTTAATCGTGACGTGTTCTTTTTGTTGCAGGTGAATCGAGAGGACTCGACGTCTCTCGGCTGAAGAGCAGCTTTTTTCGACACGTAAGTTTATACTCCCTCTGGATTAATTCTTGATGATTATATATTCCGAAGCTTTTGAGAAACAAGCTTGAAAAAGAAAGAGGCATCGCTGCATCACGCCGGGAGATGGGAGAGATAGTTGATTAAAGTAAAGTTTTTCACAGGCCTTTGGCTTTGCTCCGTCGGGGAAAATATTCCGCGTATATTCTACTGGCCAGCTGCACTTGAGACATAACTTCGACGGCGAGAGTTAATTGAAAAAGCCGGACCAAGGAAAAATCTTCCTGCTTTTAGATATCCTTGAAATAGAATTAACTTTTTCTCCTGCTCCGCGGAGAGTTAATTAAGCCGCCGCGTGCATCTTATCAGTTTTCTATACCTGTGCGCGTTTAATTTTTATTTTTATTTTTCGCCCTCTTCATGTATATGAGAATTTCCGCGTTTTATCTGCCATTTTCGTGTCATAAAAACATAAAACTGCTACATCGCTCGGATTGAACTTTTCTTATTCTATAAGGCATACAGAACACTGTAAGCATCGTCTTCCCACGATATCGAGCTCGGCATATCACTTTATCAGCGATTTTTAATTTAAAGTATACGCATAAAAATATGGTTTCACTGCGCAGGTCACCATACTCACAATATTGCACCTGCTCGAGTTTTCCGATAGCGGCACTGAAAAGTACGCGAAAAAACCTTCAATTTGAAAAAAAAATTCATCAAAAATGGATGCTCCGGTGCAAAGTTATGAGCATTTTAACATACAGTAAAAATCGGTCAAAAATTTCCATCCATCAAAAATTTTCTCTCGTAACTTTGCATCGGAGCATCCATTTTTTATGATTTTTTTTTCAAATTGAAGGTTTTTTCGCGTACTTTTCAGTGCCGGTATCAGAAAATTATT
>UCQR01073393.1:11887-28684 GCA_900474235.1 Cecidostiba semifascia
CAGATGCAATGTTCTGACCTGCGCAGTGAAGCCATCTTTTTATGCTTATACTTTAAATTAATAACTGCTGATAAAGTGATGTGCCGATATGTCTTATAGAATAAGAAAAATTCAGTCCGAGCGATGAAGCAGTTAATTTTTTTTTCGTCTTTTTATGACACGAAAATCGCAGATGAAACGCGGAATTCCTCATATACTTATCTCGAGTGCCGGTATAGATTCCGGTGTTTATAATATAATAAAGCACGATAATAAGCGAAGGAAAAAAATATGTATACAGTCGAGTTGCTGTATAATCCATGAAATATATATGGAAAGCTTCCACGAGAGAGACTTAAAATTCAATTCGCGCGCCGGCTGCAGTGTACGCTTGTAAAATCGTAACGATGTCAATTAATTACAGCGCACCGCGAAACGAACGACCGAATGCAAATAGACTCTAATTATTTATTGGCCGTTGATATTATTATTGCAATATATATCCCTCTTTTTACGCACCACCCTGTTATTATCCGACTCTCCATTATCATCCAGATCGTATATATACGTATATGCATATATGTGTGCGGAGGTTTTTCGAAAATTCGGTAAATTTCATTCCCTCATCGACGAGATTTCGTATTAATTTTTAATCAGCGTTAGAATATAATAATCAGCAAATTATATTATCGAGATACTCAAAGCTTCGCCGCAATATAATCAAGGTCCATTATATATAATGCGGCGAGTATAAAAGCGCGCAACGACGAGGCGGCCGTTTTATACTGAATGTCTTTTGCATTAAGTAGATCTCATTTTAATAAAATAATGACGTCTCTCATTCAATGACCAAATGGCGCCGGGACACTTTCGCGCCCTCCTCTCTTTGCGTCCATCTGTGCGCTTCATCTATATAGATATACAGCTGACGGACCGGCGGGTGCGCACGCGCTGCTGCAAATTAGCAATGAATATTCATGCGGGCTATATTAGTGGCTTTTAATTACCTCGATTCATCCGGCAAATAATACTCGGACTCGATTTTTATGTAAATAGACGCTTTCTTATTGCCGCCTACTACTCTAATGGATGCTAATTGCCTTTTTCAATGAGCGAATAGTCGCGCGCTTGAAGTACATATGACGGACTACACCCGCTTATCGCGAATTCCCTGCAGAGGGTGTATTATAGTGTAGCGTCGAGTCAAGCTCGAACATATCACGCTATTATATAATCTGCTTTATTATAGTGTGTGTTTTATGTGCTTTTTTGCGCCTGTCCTCGCCGCGCCTACTCTGCTGCCGTTTTTTTTACTGTTTACAAGTTTTACTTATTCAACGAAGGCTTTCTTTGATATATCTTTTGTGTCGAATTTCCGACTTAGAGTTTCTTTTTTTTTTTTCAAAAGAGGAAAACTAAAACTAACGATATGCCCCGCTATATACACGCGAACGGATAAATTCATTCGCTGTGCGAAGAGTCAAAATTGAAAAATTTCTATACGCGCCAATAAAACATCATCATAACGTGTACGTCGCGTAAAAAAAACCTTTCATCTTTGTTACGCCAATCTGCGCTCTTCAATTAGTCTTTGATGAAAACAAAAAATAGAAGCTCTGAAAAAGAGTGTATTAATTTTGTGTCGGGTATACGCCGGTATACGAGCTGTAATAAACGCTGATTTAGGAGAAAGAGCACACATTGGAGTCGGCGCACGCGTGACATTGTCATCGATCCACACTCCGAAACTGTAATTCAAGGCCCATCAGCCTCATCCCTTCGTCGCCTTTGGCATACTGATTAAACGGTCAACTCTTTTTAGCGCGAAACGTGTAGTGTGACCATGCGCACACACATCAGAGCGATTGGAATTGGATTTAGAGGAAAACCATATAATTATAGCTGCTCTGATATGGTGCGTATAACAATTTCGCGCTTCGTCTTACACACACGCGTCGATGATTTTTCAAATACATCTGCAGCTCTCGAATTTTATATCCTCCATTATAATAGCACATTGTAGGCGAAAGAGGGAGATATTCCAATATGCAAATCAGATATGCGAGTGCGCTGTTATACAATAATCTTTTTTCTTCAATTATCATATAAAGTAGCGTGTCCCATTTTCAAAATTATCTCGTACATCCGCTATCTCTCTCTCCTTTCTCTTTCTCTCTATATATACCCATCGCGCACCTGACGTATAAATCTCCTATCGACATAGAGAGCCGAGCGTTGCCGGAGAGCAAAAAAAAAATAAGCCTCGAATTTATGCATCCTCGGAGGAACAAGAAGAAGTGGCATTAAGGCGCGGGGATCGGGCCGAGATAAGATTGTAAAAATCATATACACGAGGAGAGCATCGTATAGCCCGTGTATACTGAAAGTCCCACCTTGTATACATATATATAAAACGCAAAATTGAGCGGGCGCGGGCGCTCTTGTGTGTCCCTTATATATACTGTATATATAACTTGGTTCGAGCTTTTCCCAGTCGCGTGGCAACCGGCGCTCAATGGTCCCAACACGCGCTCACCTCTCGTCGGAAGAGTAGAGATATACTATATATAGAGAAGCGACGACGATGATAGCGTCTGCAGAGGGCATTGCGCACATGGGAGAATCAAGATGTATATATATAGAGCTTTTTTCGCGCTCCCGCGATATATATGTAGACCGGGGACTCGACGGATTTTTAGTTTTATTTTTTTTATAGTTACTGGAGGGAATATCGATTTTCGAAGCGCGCAGCGCACAATGGGCTCTTGTATAATACGTATATGTGAGCGTGCGATGTGTGTCTGTGGGAATCCAAGTGCAAGTGAGAAAAGTTCGGATGCTTTATTTCCGCGCGCGCTCGCGATACTCCAGCTCGAATCATATATATATAGCTTTGTTTCCGAGCCGGCATTGTTCGCTGTTGCGTTTTAATTGAAATTTTATTGAGATTCGCCCCGGCGCCGACGCTTTCTGCTGTCTTGATAGGCTCTCGCGCGCGCGTGATGTACGTTTATACGCTTTTTTTACACGCTTTTTTCGACAGTTTTTTTTTTATTATGCTCGATACGTCCAAAGCTTATTATTACTCGACGTATATACACGCTTTTGTTGTATTGAAAAAAAGAGAGAGGATGAGAGAGTCCAATCGATGTTATATACATATGTTTGCAACACACGCTAATAGACTTTCGATAAATATGGTGCTCGTATTTTGTGTCTGTATCGTGCATATTTCTGCGAAAATTTATGTATACAAAGTATACTCTCGGCGGCATCTGCGCCGAAAGCTTTACAGCACGATTTTTGTAAATCCTATTATATACTATACTTTTATATTCCATGAAAATTCGATTTACGAAAGTCGAGAGATAGTCCTCTAAGATTTTTCCTATATACATTAAGCTACTCACTCGAACACTTTCACGAGACTATCATTTCGATCTAACGGCATCTCATTGATATATATACATATCGAGAATCCAATTTGGAGATAATTAAAAAATCTTCAATGTACATCTACGTGACGGATATGGCATCAGAGACGACGCGCAGCCGCAAGCGGAAAGAGTTTAGTACGTCATTTACGGTACTTTTCCGGATGGCCGGAGCCAAATAAGGCTCAAGGCCCGGATATATGTTGGCTCGATGCGTTCGGGAGAGTATCGGTCAATGCGTCAGCGATACGATGGCTCTCTATACTCGAACAGGTATTTACCTACCTGCCGCGCTTGATCCACCTAATCCGATCAGCCAATCAGTTGTTTCTATACGGCTATACGTGAAGTTTGAACTTTCAATTAAAATTTATCTCACACACATGCGCACTGCTAAATTTTCATTCGGTTGTGTATATCTTGTGTTTTTTTACTAGCAAACACATAATTTTTTCTAATAATTAACAAGGTGCCCAAAAAGCTTGACAAATATTTTATACAATTGCACGGTTACATCTTTACACTATGATTGATAATCTTTCTTTCAAAAACATATGTAAGTATTGTTTTTCCTATAATAAAATGTTGATGTGAAATCTAAAATAATGTTCAACCAACAACAATCATTTTATTAATCACAATATACCCGGTCATCACTTTCTTACAAGAAAGAAATCATACTCGAGAATTTACACATAGAAAAAAACCTATAGAAACATAACAAATTTCCTCTCATAACGAGCGAAGCCGTCCTTTCCACGCACATACAACAGCTATAATCGCACTCAGCACCTGTACCGCTGTACCTCCTGTAAGCTCTCTCTCTCTCTCTTGGTCTCCATACTGTCCCGCAGCCGCTCTTGTATGTATATATACAGTATACGTTCGCTATACTCTTCCCCGCGTGCGAAACTTATCTTGGCTATCTCTAATCCCGGTCGCTATACTACTGCCCCAGGGGACACGTTTGTATATCCCGAGAGCGGCGTATATAATGCGTGGTTTTGCGCGCGCGCGCGCGCGCAATTCGATTTCTATCCTCCAATACAAAGACGCAGAGTAGTATTAGTATATAGTAAGGGTCAGCGAGGCTTACCCTTTTAACTGCCTAATTATCTGACGGCGATCTTTTATATCTCGCGGGCAACGAGTTGCGCAGCTGATGCTGCTGGTGTCGTTCTATATATAGGGTTCTGAACTGCTGTAAGGCTAATTCGTGGCTGTAACGCACGTAACGCGGTTTTACGACGAGATAATTCTATTTGCTCTCGACTTGAATTTTGCGCGAGAGTGTATATGTATTATACGGGTTCTCTTTTTTACCTTTCTTTATTCTTTTGCTCTTCTTTCGTCGTTTCGCCGCAGATTCGTGAATTGTCATTACTATATTATTATACTAAAAGAGACGTTAAATTACGAGCGGTTAAAATTCAAATAAACCAAACAAATTCGATTTTCTCGTCGGCATGCATATAAATCGCTCACAGCTTTGTGTAACCCGAGCAAAAAAAAAAAAAAAAAAGAAGCCTTCGAATCCTCTTTTCCATTTCTCCTGAAAATCCTCCATCATCTCGTGAAAACGAGAGAAGCGCGCAAAGCGTTAATTCAAAGCGCTCTGCGCAACACAAGCTCTTTCAATTTCCACCTACAACAGACTGTACTATATACAGAGAGACACGTTTCGTATAAAAAGCGCTTCTGCCGCGTCATAGCAGTCAAAAGCTCCGGGTTGTAGAGAGAGAGAGAGAGATCCGCACGCGTATATACGCCTGCATCAGCAGTAGCCAAAACTGCGTACGCAGAGCTGATGCTGCAGAGAGCTTTTCATCGTATACGCGTATTATACGTATATATAGTATATATGTACACATACAGGCGTGTTTTATCGACTCCGTGTGTGTGTGTGTGTTGTGCAAAGGTGCTGTTCCCGGTATGAGAGCCTTCTCTCATTCGTTCTCTTCCTTCTTCACCCTGAGACCGACGACGGCTTTTTAATATGCATGTTTCATAAAGCTCGCGATGAATTCTTTAGCGCAAGCTCTGCGCGAGTGAGGTGTCTGCTCTCGCGAGATAAGTGGATTTTTTCGAAGCGAATTACCGCGGCTGTAAATTCAGCGCTTTATCTCGCTCGAAATGAGATACTGTATTATATATTGTCGCGGCGCGCACACGGCTACATCAGTTTCGAAATTTGTTTGACACTTTTTTTTTCCTTTTTTATTATTTTTTTTTTTTTTTTAAGCTAATTGACTTTGAGAGAGAGAGAGAGACGAGCGTGAAACGGCTTTCAGCCGAGAGGAAATTTCATTCGGCTATGTACTGACGTTTCGCGCGCTTTTTCAAAGGGAATATCGCGCGCGCGCGCGCGTCAAGAGCGCGCTCTCATTATACACTGCCAATTTCTCTCATCATCTTTTCATTTGAATTTAATTTTTCGTCAAAAAGCTCCTTCCGCGCAATCAAATCGGTTTATACGCGTGCATTATATCACCAAAACGTTCAGAAATCCTTTACAAAAAAAACATGTTCTTTACACGAGCGCAAGAGAGCTTTTGATGGTATGCGTTTAGAAGTTACGAGTATATAACCCACGCAGTTCGGGGTACAACAAATAACGACTTTTACCCCGAAAGTTGGCTTATATTCGCGAAACATAAGTGGTGGCGTACTGGTATTCCGCCAACTGCACACACATACACGCATATACGACTATAATTTCAAGCGTAAGGTGCGCAAACAACAAACGTACACAGACGAAAGTAAAACATTGCGCAAACTCGCGGTTAAATTTTCTAATTAATTAAAAAGAAAAAAAAATAGGTATAACGCGAGCGCTTTGAAAAGCCGGCGTCATCGAAACTTGCTTTCCCAGCGAAAAGCTCGAAATTTCCGGGAATTACGTATTAAAATATATTCCGCGGCGAAGCGCGTCGTTATATGCATCAGAGAGACGGCGAATATGCATGCTACTCGAGAGTGCTCTCGCGCTGTAGAGTGTATTATAGCGTCGCAGCTGTATATGCAGAAGCTCTCGAACAATATTTCCGCGAGCGGCATTGTCGGCCGTGATCTCGAGCTCTTCTACTTCGTCTAGCTCGTTTCGTCGTTCTCTCTCTCTCAGCTGTAGTGTATTATATCATACATAACACACATACACACATATACGGGTATCGTCGTCGCTGACTTTTCGTTTTTTCAGCTCTCACTTTCGCCCCCTTTAGCGCGCACGAGCCGGCGGCTCTCTTTTCCGCTCGCTCGCTCTCTCTCTCGTTTTGTTCATGAAGTTGAACCCTGAGTCTCTCTATTTATTTCTCTCTGCTCCCCCTCTCTCTTTTCGACTTTTCTCTCGCGTTCTTTTCGAACTTTCAGCCTATAGCTTCCGCGCTTTTTGTGCCCGCGGCCCGCTTCTGTGCTGTTTTACGCTATTTTATTTTTATTCCTTCCTGGTTTTTTTTTTCTCCTCTCGCTCGCTTTGCGCTCAAAGCGCACCTAAAAAAAGCGGCCTCGACTTTTTCCAAGAGCCGCTCTCTTGCGCCGCCGAATCGATGAGTCTGAAAAATAAATGCTTTTTTCTGCACAGACGTATATACAGCATGTGTATAGTATATATAGAGAGGTGTATATCGTTTTCTTTCGACTCCCGATATATGATGATATGGTATATGTAAAAAAGCTACTGCGCCTAGTATACACTATATATATGTGCACTGGTTTATTGTTGGCTGTTATATTACATATAGCGGAGAGAGAGAGAGAGGGTAGGAAATCCATTAAGAGGCTTCGCCTCTGTGTGTAAATAAACACGCGGTTCACTCCATCTTTCGCATAGACTCTATCTATATACTGCAGCAGCGCGAATCGTAAAAATATTTGAGCCTCGTAAAAGCACGCGCGAAACCCGAGCACATGCGAAATTAGCTTTTGCGCGCGCACTTTAGGCTCGGCTCGTAATTTTCTTTATTGTTTTTTAAAAGAATAACGCTCGCGGCCGTTATGGGTATATGAGAGGAGCGTTTGTGCAACTTTCCCTCTCTACAGGCTATGTGTAGAGTAACGAGTTTCAAATTAATTTTTTAGACGGTTTTGGAAGCATCGCGGTAATAATAATATAGATGGTAATTTTGATGTGGCATTATTATACAGGTTTTATACTACCTCAATTGTAAAGTTTCGTTTATTTATTGACACCATCGGAGGAGAAGAAAAAAGTTTGCTCTTTACTTGTATAAGTATACGCATAAAGTTTAAGTGTGTTTTTGAAGAGTTGTTATAAAAGTTACGCGAGTATTATATTTTTATATATAATGATTCTCTGTGTGTACACTCCCTTATCAACTATCATTTATAAACACACAGTCGAAAGCGGAAAAAAAACGATCTTAATGCCGTCGTTCGAGAGGAAAAACGTTCGTAAAAGGGCGCGTATGAAAAACCGATAGCGCTAAAAAGCCCATCAATGTGTCGAATCACTTTTTCAAAAGAAGTTTTACACTCCGCCGCGCCGACACTCGAGAGCGCGTGTGCGGGGGGGCCTCCATAACCAGCACTATTTTAGAACTTGGCCTGTAAAAGTCAAGCGTAAAACCTAAGTCGTTTTAAAAATAGTGCACATCAATCTCGTGGAATACAGCGAAGTGTATATAGCATAGAACTATATAACGTTTGAGACGCGCGGGCGAATCAATTTTCTTTACATACGTATATATATTATACGTACTATATATATTATACACATGTATATAGGGAAGAGAATCAATCAGAAGCGAATTAAAAGGAAAACGAATTTAGCATTAACGGCATTAATTCCGATGAGATTGGGTAAACAGTCAAAGAGTCAATTTAAAATCAATTTGCTAGTCCGTCGAGCATCTCGTTATACACTCTCGACAACGAGAAACAGAGTCTTTCGAGTGTACTCTAGGCATAAAATTGGATTAACAAGGTGTTTATACTGCTTGATGAATCCAACCAAAGAATATACGGATGAATAATGTACAAGAGAGGGTATTTACAAATGTATAGAAAGGAACAAGGTCGAGCAGTGAGCTGAATTCAATTGCCTTATTTTTTATTTTTGTATATACCTATATATAATACGACTGCTTAATCAGGCCAGCAGGCTTCGATAATCGCTGCATGCGTCAGTAAAAATAAAAAAAATCCTGAATAATTTCAATGTGCTCTATAAATTAAATTATATATTTATATTCGAGCTTTCGAACCGCTCTTTTATAACGAATAAATCCTGCCAAGATAATTGCTTGGATGTTTTCAACTTTACATACTTCACTTCATCATCATCATCATCATTATTATCATCACACCGAAATAAGTCTTAAAATAACAAACAGTTGGAATCACCAGCAAAACTTTTTCCCGAAAACAATAACAATCTCGCACATGATATCGCGCATATGATCATCATCAGTTATTATATTATAAGTATAGCGGCGCAATCAGAGAAAATCTCTCGTCTGCGCGTTGGGCCAAGAAGAAAAATCCCCTCGCATTAGGCAGAGAGCTGTATACACAGCCCCCAGTAGCAGCAAGAATTCCTTTCAATAATTCCTCCCGTTCGGGCAATGCATCAAATCGCGTATATACTATCTCTCTCTCTCCTCTCGCACACCGCACGCAATCAGAAGAAATCCACCGCCATAACTCAGTCTTTCTCTCTTTCTACTACTACTACTACTACTACTACTGCGACGTACGGGCGGATTATCATTTTATTCAGCAGCGAATTTCCCCGCGCACACGTCGCGATCTCCGGCATTTACTAGATTAGCCCCCGCATGTGCGCCGGAGAGAAGCTATACAACACGTGTCGCGCGGAATTCAGCCAAGTTATATAACGCACACAGAGTCTTGCTAGAACGACGATATACGAGGCATCGATCAAGTCTCCCCTTCCTCTCTCTCTCTCTCTCTGTGCTACTACTGCTGCTGCACAACTATCGGCGCCTCCACCGGCTGCTCCTCGTCGTCGTTATCCCTCATTCTATATAGCTCCTCGAGAGTGAGTAGAGTCGTATATAGGAGACGCTTCTGCAGCCGCTACCGCACACACACACACACACACACACACACACACACATACTATATACGTATATATACGCCGGCTCTCCCTTTTCCTCCCAGACGAGTGGGCCAATATTTTAGTTCGTTTTACTGGCGGATTTCCCAAACCGCGCTAGCGCCGCCGGATTCTCTTCTATACTCTCAGGACGGCAGCCGCCTGCAAACAACGCGGCGGTGCGAGAGGGACAAATGCTAGACCCAAAGGCGAAAGAGATTAAGCTCTACGGCGCTGTGGCTGCAATTACGCGGCGCATTTGTTCTCCGGGCGTACAGCGCGCGTTTAAAATTTACCGATCAATCAGTATGCCCTTTGCCTTGTAAATTGCTCTTGCGGTGTATATATACGCGTGCGGTGCGGTATATCGCTAATACCGCGATTATTTTCTCTTTGCGCGCGCGAGCTTTAGGAAATAATATACAAGGATCGATGAAGATGCAAAAGAAGATTCGTTTGGAACTTTTATTTTTAGTCCAGGAGTTTATTATTGGGGTTTACGGTATATACGGCTTGTATAACGCGTAGAGTCTACAAATAATTCAAACACAGCCCTATACTGCGCTGATTTAATTTATCGGAAATGCGATTATTGCGAGAGTTACAATATTACACGTTATCCTACTATATATGTGAGTTGAACAAACCCACATTAGTCGTCTAGATTATCGACTGCGACTAATTTCGTCTTGGGGGTTTCTTAAAAAAAGAAGAAGAAGAAAAAAACATCTCCGAGAGCCGAAATAATATAATTCGGCGGCAGATGATCTCGGAATTGGCCCAATTGCGTCAGCTGCCGGCGTTCGAAGCAATCCGTTTTCTATCTCCTGCTGTGCGCAAGAAACAGCAGCGACTGTGTGAGAGAGGGAGAGAAAGAGAGAGAGGAAATTGAAGGAGAGAGACGGAAAAACGGGACACAGATAGGGCGGCGGCTGCGAAGACAGAGCTCGGGAAAACGTTGATGGGAAAAGGAGATAAGGCCGGTCGAATTAGGAAAAGGGCGGAGAGAGAGAGAGAGAGATCTCTCGTGCGGAAGGACACTAGCTCGATGACAAACGGACCGCGAGGCGGATCTCTGGAGTAGATGAGTAATGGACGGGACGAGCGCGTGGATCATCGTCGTCGGTATACATTCTATATATATATGTACACTTTTCTTGAAAATGTCTCGCGGATCTGACTTTTGTGCTGCTGTACGTGGGACGCGAGAGAGAGAGAGAGAGAGAGAGAGTTGATGCTTTTTCTGTAATATACTCTCGCGCGCCGCGCGGTGAAGTGACAAACGATGCGGCGATGCTTTCTCTCTTGTGATCATGATCTCTTTTTCTCTCTTGGTGTATATCTCTCGTGTAATTTATGACGATTTTTCTGTTTGTTTTATCGGACTAATGTTCTGTACGCAGCTTCTTCCTACTGCTGTGTATGCATCAATCTTTTCCGCGAGATTATTCTTCTCGTGTATATATTACATCGCTGTATAGAAATATTCTGTGTTTTGTTCTTGTAAACGCAGCACGACTAATATTAACGACGAAACGTAAGAATAAGTATAGACTCAAGCAGTTGTAGCACGAGCTGCCCAAGCTGTAGCCTTATAATGTTTTAGTATACATAGGCGGCATACCCCTATATATACACTCTGCGCGTAAATACCGATGGAGAGAAATAGGAAAGTACCTATGCGCCACCTATTGTCGCTAATCAGAGACTAGAGGGTCGGAAAGAAAACTGATGTTTTTTTTTTCATACGACTGATTCCGCTCGCTGATGGCTTAGCATATAGCATTATGCGATTAAGATTCCTTCGAAAAACCGATCACCACGGCTGGCGCACATTTAAATATAGAACAAAAACGGCCGCATCGTCATAACTCCACCCACAGGAGAGAATCAAGCGAAGCGAAACGAAACCCATCGGAATCCCTCGCTTAATTAACCTGCCCACCGCAGGCCTATACGCATCGTTATATACTATACAGACAGATAGAGAAAAAAGGGAAACGCACCCGCTGCGTGACCGCGCCTATATAAGCGTGTACGCTCATCTGCTTTTCGAAATCACGCGAGCCGACCATTCGACTTTTCCGGCCCCTTATTTTTTTTCCCCTATAATTTTCCACAGCATCCTCTTTGTCTCTCTCAAGCTGCTCACTACTGATGACCTTATGTACGAGGAGCTGGTATATATAGGACAGGTGGGAAGCAGGAGAGAGAGAGAGAGAGAGCCCCCGACAGGTGGCGTCGGACGCACAAGACCGATGGCTTGGAGTCAGCCGGCGAAGTCGGAGATAAAAAATGAGGCTCGTAAAGGCCGGAACGTGTTCTCCAAAATTTATAAGATCCCCACTCCCTTCCTTAATACTAGACTAGATCCCTCTTTCCTCGACCGATGTTATATACTATATCTGCAGCGGAGATGAGAGGCTGTCGTTTGAGGGATATTCGTAATATCGCGTGCGATGCGTCTTGAGATTTTTACAAACTGACGTCTGTTTTCCTTGTGTGTAGGGAATTTCTCCTAAACAAAAAATATTTAGTTTTAGGGGATTTGAAAACTTGAAAAAAAAAGATTTCGTGCTGTATTAAATTGAAGCTTGTCATATGTGCTTTCCGTTTGAAAAATGACTATATTTTTCGTTGAATTTGGATCCTCGAGAGAAAAAAACGATGTCACAAGCGATCGTTTTCGTGTGGAACACTGCTTTTTCCATGTTCCATACATTAATCATATGCCCAACTGTTAGATGAACAAGAAAAAAGTTGTCTGCGGGATGTAGCATGAAATTTTTGTCAGTTGAAAAAAATCAGCAACTTTGATGTTTTCACTTGTACAGCTGTGAAACAATATTGCGAACGAGCGACAGAGCGAGCGAGATTACTTTGTGTCTTTCTCTTCGTGTTACAAATAAACGCGGCGCAGTATATAGGCAAAGCTATAATCCAAACTTTTAATTACTCATCTCCCGTTTGAATTTCCAGAGTGTTTTTTGTCATCGTGCGTCGCATAACCACGGTGTGATATTCCCGATGTAATATAATTTTCCTTGCTTTGATCCAAATAAAAAAAAAAAAAAAGAAACGAAGAAAAGAAAAATCCGAAACAGCCTTGACGAGCGAAGGCGTGTGACACGTGCACAAGACGTGATCAGGCGAATTTTCTATTATTTCTCTCCGACTACATTATACTCCCGCAGCTCTTTGTCGCTATTTTTCTCCGGCGCGATTTTTCGAAATCGCGGCGAGACTGCTCCCCCGAGCGCACCGCCGCTGCCGTGAATTATAAGAGCCGGAGGCGTGTCGATCGGTCTATGTATTTTATACCGGGTTCGAGAAATCTCCGGCGATATTTTTCCCGTTATAGCGCAGTCTGTCTCTCTCTCTTTCTCGCTTGTCGAGAGGATATATATGAAACGAAAGCTCGTCTCTTCGATTTAAAATTAATCGAAAGTATGCATTTGTGTGTTTTTATTATATAAATTCCGATTTCATTCGAAATGACTAATGACGCCGCCGCGGTTTCTATAATTGAAATGTTCATATATCCGCATCTCATCTTCTCGTCCCTCAAGTTACGATCATTATAATATATATTGCTGCAGCTTATATACATGATGATTGACGACGATCTCGTATACATCTGAATAAATTAGCGCGCGAGACAAAAAAAAATATGATTAAGCATCAGCTCGAGCGTACCGGTCAAAACTTATCGAGAACGCGAGCGATTAAAAACCATAACGCGCCAATAAATCGGCTAACGAGCGCGCGCGATATGAAACCAGTTTTCGTCCCTCCCGATTTCGTTCTACTTCGTTGTATATACACTATCGCGTGTATATCTTATCTCTCGCGCTGTTTCTCCTCGAGAGAAGTAGAGGGTTCTTCTTCTTCTTCTTTGCCGATTCTTTTTTATCCGGCTGGCTTCTTTCAATCTGCCCCAGTTCTGTCTTACTTACATACAGCTCTTATTTTTCCTTTGACGCTCTCTCGCCTCGCGCCTTTTTCACCCCCTCATTCAGCGTGGAAAAAGCGCGCGCGACAAGTAGCTAGATAAGTCTCTCGTTTTACTTGCTGCTGCTGCTGCTGCTGTTGACACGGATAACGGCGCGCTAGTACTCTTTCGAGTATTAATTTTTTTTTCTCCAGTAGAGTAGTGAGAGAGCTTGTCAATTACACGAAAACTGTATATACATATACATATACATCCATCGCTCTCTTTCTCATCCTTGTCTGGGGCAAGCAGCGCAGTTATCTCTCGTCCGTGTCAACCGAGCGGGACAAGATAGCGCTTGCTCGTCGGTTGCCTCCTCCGCTGATGTTGTTATCTCTCAGCTAGAGCTAAACCGTCGAAGTTTATCTGGTCGAGCGCGCGCGCGCGCCACGACAACTTGCCTATGCACGCGACGAAGGAGAGTATAGAGGGTCATCCGGTTTGGCTGTTCGTCGTCGATCCTCTTCGCAGCATTGTCTGTCTCTCTGTCTCTCTAATCTTGAGTATATAGTCTGGCCGGTTGTTGCCGCTTCTTATCTC
Source organism: Cecidostiba semifascia (assembly GCA_900474235.1). Lineage (NCBI taxonomy): Eukaryota > Metazoa > Arthropoda > Insecta > Hymenoptera > Pteromalidae > Cecidostiba > Cecidostiba semifascia. The sequence continues at coordinate 25,908 of UCQR01073393.1, forward strand.
TCTTTTCCGAAAATGCTAAATTCCACCTTTTTATCGCACAAGCTCCTAATTCTTTCTTTTTGTCTTGGATATGCCACGGCTGCTTGGATATATACTATACGTCTCCGGTGTCATGGCAAATGAGCCAGCTTGGAGAAGAGAAGGAGGTTATATATTCGCGCGGCTATTGTGATATTTCTCTTTGGAGAGAGACCGATTTTTTAGGCTGTCCTCGGGGAGGGATAAGCAGAAGCCGTATCTCTGCTCGTCGACGACGACGACGACGACGGCGCCGACGCTCCATTTAATATGTTGTTTATTAATCCGGCTGTTTTGCGGCGCATGTGTATATTATATAGTCCGAAGCTGTCGGCTTTATTTGTAGCGCGAGCATTATATTTGAGGCTATATTTTTTCTCCTGAAAACGCTGTTATAATTGTAAAGAAAAACGTATTATTATGCAGTATAATAATATAGGACACTTTTTTTTGCTTTCAGGTCGGAATTTTGAAACTGGTCAAGCCGGATGTGCACTTTAGCTCGACGCCCTACATCCTCCAATTTAAGTGAGTATATATGTGTATTAACACATTATTTCGAGCGAATATTCGATATTATATTGAAGAAAGAAAATTGCCTTCGAAACTGCCGCAATTTTTCGTTGAATCTATAATATCCAAACTCCGTCGTATCATCACACGTTATACACGTCACAATTGAATAAAAAAAAAATGCACTTTTCACGCGCGGCATCACACAGTATAATTAAATTACGACACACCGCAAAGCGATTTCACCCTCCTGCAACCATTTCTTCTTCTTTTTTTTTTTAATCTCCATTATGCTAAGTAAGTAACGAGCGCTCTCGTAAAATAAAAACTGACTCTCGTGCGCCGCGGAGACAGATCGAGTCTCTTCGCATTATACGATCTCGCGCTCAGCTCTCCCACTGGAGAATATTCATTAGAGGCTGTCCTTTTACTTTCTCGAATATCATCTCTCTGATATGCTGATGCCGCGTGTCAGCTGCAAATACACTGTGGACACGCGCTTTTTGGATATATTTCTCTGTCGAGATAGTTAAACATCGAAATTCTAATTAAATATAGTCGCTCCATTATACAATATATCGAAAGTTTCGAGAGTACAGCGGCCTTGAATATTACACATCGTATGGAAAAGCGATCGTGTAACTATACTAGAGGCCGCGTCGTCGTCGTCGTCGTCGGCCCTTAATATAACGTCCTCGCAAATTATCTTTGCAAGTTGTTCGCTGATTGAAATCACGTCGAAAATTCCCGGCAAGTTTGCTCGCGGAGGGGCTGGAGTATTAAGAAGAAGAAGCTGGCGGTAGTAGTAGCAGTAGCACTATATAGGACACAGAGAGAGAGAGTGCAGTGTGCAAGGGAGGCCAGTGTAGCAGCAGCAGCGGATGGATACGCCTCGGTCGTTCAGCGGTTCGCCAAGTCTGGAATGAGTTTGGCTCATCTTCAAGTTGGACCGGGAGAGTTTCGGAGCTCTCTCTCTCTCTCTCTCTCTCTCTACCATCCGCTGCTGCGCTCCTTCCTCTCTCTCTCTCTCTATCTCTTTCAATTTCTTGCCTCCTGTGTATTTCACTGTTCCATTTCTCTCTCCCGCTGTTCCTGCGGCTTTTTTTTTCCTCCACTACTGTTATCCCTTTTTCCGAGCGTCCGCCGCTGCCGCGCTTTTCATTTTCCTTTACAGCCGATCGCCGCCGCCGTTCTCTCCCGGTGTCTTTGAGGCTATGAGTGTATATATAACTGATATGCTGCAGGTGCCGCCGCGCTCTCTGGGATTTTAATTTTAATAAAAACTCGCTCATCGGCTGCTGCTGCTTGCTGGGATACATAATGTCGAGAGATTATGTATAAGGCGATGGATGGTTAACCTTTTGATTCATATATATATATCCGCGTAATTTACGATCTGTGTATATACATATGTATAATACAAGAATCGCCGCAGGTGTCAGACTGAAGAATTACACGAATCTGCATCTAAAACGATCTCGCATTGAAATTCAAAAAGATTATATTATATATAGCTATATAGTATCTTCGAGATGCATCTCGCGCGTCCGAGGAGTGCCTGATCCACACGCATACCTATTACATATATACACATCACACACTGTAAGAAAGATTCTGTAAATTGAATGCGCCGCTCTCGTATACCTATACCTTTCGCGACTTATTCTATATATCCCTCTCCGCTCGCAAAATCGTCCTGAATGGCGCAGATTCTATTATAGACAAGAGGAGTCTATGCTACTGCTGGTCGTGAGAGGGAAAGAGAGAGAGAGAGAACGTCTGATGCAATTTTCATGCATTATGCATACCTTGGCAAATTGTGTTATTTGTACACTACTGCAAGATGCGAGCAGGACAGTATATACAGTACATATAGGAGCGGCTTTTGGCTTGTATATACAAGCGCGGAGAGAAAAGATAAACTATATACGTATATAGTCAAGACGTTTGGAGAGAGAGAGTTACATACATATATATACACCGCACGGCGAAACTCCTTCTTTTCTTTGCGGCCGTGAAAAACGATTGTCAAGTCGGCCTGAGAGAGAGAGGTAAAACCACCAAGCCGTAGCTTATATCCTACGTGGGAGGCTTACATCCCCTCCTTCTCTACAGCCGCATAAGTTCATTCGCATGATTCTAGACTACGCGGCTACCTCTTCTTCTTCTTCTTTTTTGCCGTTTCTTCTTCTTCATTCTTGCGCGTCTTTACAGTACAGAAAGAGAGACGGGTAGGGGGGGGGGGG